>JAQGAP010002307.1:0-15612 GCA_034697805.1 Orchesella bifasciata | reverse complement strand
ACATCAGTTGAAGGTCAAATTTTCAAAAACTTCTATCTCAAAGACGAATTGAAATTTTGACATGCGGTTTTTTCTAATCGGTTTCTTTTGTCAGTTTCTATCAAGAAAAAAATACAGCATAAAAAGTCCGACCTAAGGCGATCTTAAACCACCGTGGCGCATAGACTATAGACCTAAATACGTCAAGCATTGATCTAATAGCAATTCCGGAAAGCAACCCTTACAAGTATAGAAGAACTTATTTCCAATCGGCCAAATCAGATGATGTCATAACTGTATTACCTTTGCGTAAGCAGAAATCATAGAGGGTATAAACATTCAGAAAATTTGCAAGTAGAACACTCCTTATAGCCAATATATTATACAGCCTTAACCCAGCTAAAATATAAGCTTAATAAAAACTTGATGCTTCACATGACATATGATAAGAGATAACATGATGATGTAGGAAAATTTCGAGGGGAAATGCTTACGAAATGGAACTTAGGTTAAAAGACCAATAATTTTATTATCATCCTCAGATCCATTCTCTTATTTTTAAGTATATAGTCATCCGATCTATCGTTTTGCGTTTTACCAATTCTTTTCTCAAGTTAACTTGTCCACCTCCTTCCTACCTTTTACCCCAACTTGCCATACATTATCCTCATCGCTATTACTTTACTCACGCAAAGAAAAGGGAAAAGTAAGGAAAGAATAACAAAGGAACGGAAAAAAGTTTTTTTCGTGCATATAAGTACAGAGCACACATATAAATTCATGATGGGTTATACAGAAAGTCTGTAAAGTGAAAGATTTTGACAAAAGGATTTTCTCTTTTTTTTACTTTTACTTTTTTCGTCTTCTCTGAAAATAAGAATGTTTTGAAGGGGAGAAATTGAATAGAATTGATTCTACTTTCCACTTAAATCTCCACTACTACTTATGCTTACAACGCTATTACCAATTTTTCGTTAGGCAGTTTCTTTGAAAATTGCTCAAAGAAAAACTGTTGGCTAAGCTAAGTTAGCTCATCCGTTCTCAAGGAAAAAAGTTGAATCTATTTTTAGTGATACTGATGCCCACACTCCCATAATATTATACGAAAAGTAGCAATAAATGAATAAGAAAGATCTTCCTTTGCAAGTCAGTATGAGCTCGTTGAAGATTGAATGTTGGGAAAAGGAAGTGGTGGTAACAAATCAGATATATAAAAAGAAAACGACCAAAAAATGCTTATTGAACGTATACGTTACGAACATTTTGAATGAACGTTCTTAAACTTTACGTTTGTGATATTTTGGCCACAAGAACGAAAAGAAATTCAATATTTTTCAGACAAGTCAAGATTACTCCAAAGGCTTTTGTCGTGAGTTGCCTTCAAGGCTTCTCTAGAAGGTTTTGCCATTCAACTTTTGCATTCATACATAAACGAAACAATTTTGCTAAAGTGGGAACAACGAAGCTCCCAGCAATATCTTATAACTAGAATCCAACTTTTTCAACAATGCAATGATAAAATTCAAACTCTATTTCGTAGAATTCTTGTCAAATCTAAAACTTTTTATTTTGTAACAACTGAGATTTCGTAAAACAAGTGAGTAGAACACAACCAAATGATAAACGGTTGTTTTTTAACGTTGATCGGGCAGTAAAATACAAAAGAAGCTAACAATTCCCTTGCGGATAATACATTTTACAGCAAAACAGCTCTCAAGCTGGTGGTATGGATATGCACCCTTAACTGAAAGGTGGCAACAAGTTTTTTCTTGCAATTTGACTACATCACCCAGCTTGACATTGTCATTCCCAAAAGGAAGATAATTTTCATGAAACAGAACTCAAATCCTTTCGCGTAGAATACCCCAAATTTCACCAGGGATGTCTGAAAAGATTTACATGAGATCAAAGAGAAATCAAAGGGGTTAACAATAGCTTATTTAACAAGCTTACCACGGAATGGTTTTCCTATTCTTCGGAAAACCCTCCATAATATTTATGAACCCCTTCTCTTTTTCCCTAAATTTCCAAATATATGGAAATCCTTTCCCAGGTTTTTATTCTTTACTCTCCTTTTCTGAACCATTTTCTGTGTCTTAAACCAAACTAAAAAGCAAGGGGTAGTTGATACAATTGAGAATCCGTATCATTACAGATTCATCCCTCAGACTGTAAACTCACCCTGCTTCTCCAGCATTGTATGTATGTTTACTAGATTTGTTCACAAATAAAACCTCTACAAGCTTCAACGATCTGCGAACAGGGAGAGAATGAAAAGCATCGTTCCACCTCAATGACTGCGTGGCATTGAAAGTAGCAGCTTGGTAAAGAAAAAATCCTTTCTAGGTTCAGGAAAAAGAATAAAAGCCATACTTTGGGTAACTCCTTTGATATCCAAATGGTGTAATTTGACTTTCTTTTATTTAACAAGTATCACTCACAAGCATACCTATCCTATAAACCTTCACTTACGATATATACCTTAACAGTAAAGTTAAAGGGGTTCCTTGTTCCTTCCTCTCTAGTTTCTTTTTAGCGCTTCATTCATTCTTGGGACCTCACAGGGGAGCTCGTTGAGCACTATGCAATAGGAGGCACATTTGGGTTTCAAAGTTTGTCGAAAAAATGTGGAATCTTAAATATTTCAAAGTGTTTCCATTCCAAAACATCAAAGTCCGCTTTTATGCATCAAAGAAGGTTGAAAAGAACATCCACTGTAGATGGGAAATCCTTCAACTACGATAAATGTGGTTATACTCAAGTAATACCATCAAAAGTATGCTTGGAGCTTCAAAATGTTATTCTCTCCTGATTTCCTACATTCCCTTTTTCCCTTGTTTGCAGTACATTTATCCTTAATGAAATATTTCCAACTTAAATTACGTTCAGCGAAGGATCTCCTGCTTTAAAAACCTCAACCTGCAAGAACAGAGCCGAGCTCTAGAGTAGTCAAGAAATTTCTTCAGGAGATTCAATTAGAATCACTCAAACTACACTGGAAACAACTCATAGACGGGAAATAGTTGTCCGCTTTGATTTAAACTCATCACTATGTTTATCAAGGAAATTTCGTTTAAGTGAGCATACCTACGAAATGCGCATCCACGACAAGTCAAAGGGTCTTTTTCCGTAGTCTTTCTCTACTTGAGGAACTCATGTACATCTTATGAACTATGTATGACGTTCTTTGCTAAACAGGAGGCTGAAAAAGTCAAACTATATACATAAGTAAACCTTTTCTAATGAATCCTGCCTTTTTGACGTTGAATTCTCATTCTTTCATTTGCTCGCTCATCCTACTTGTCTGTGATACACCTACAAAAATCTTCATATTACATTACATGCCAGATACTTTAGTTCCGAGGAAAGCTTCACACTTAATTCTTAAGAAAGGAGAGTGAGCAATGAAGAAAGCAAAAGAAAACCTGGTGGTACCGAATAATATTGTTTGCTGAGTTGAAGTCTGTACGTGTGTGAGTCCGGCACACATATGAGCATAGATATATAGAATAATATTATGTATGTACACATGTTGCATATACATTTGGAGGACAAGAAAAGAATCCGAAGAATCAGAGAATCCCTTTCTTCTCAAGAATTTTCTTTTCTTTGATTGTGTCTTTGCTTATTGACTAATAGAAGCGAGTGCTTCTCTCCCTTGATGACTAATGCAAGAGCCTCTTTTGTATTTAGATATACACGGCAAACGTTTTTGCTTGAAGACGAATATGGAAAGCCTAGGAATGGATGTTTATACAGAGGAAAAAATGAGAGACATTCCTAATTTCTTTTGATTTACTTTGCTTACGACTTTCCTTTCATCGTTTCTAATGTGGCTCTCATGCAGCAGCCTCTCTCTCCAAGTCGAGCTCTAGTCAGATTCCTGTATACTTAGCAGAGTAGACGCATTGGTGGGAGACGTGGAACTTTGCTGATTTTGAGATGGAATGAGCAAGTCCTCCTCCTTTCTTCCTTTCAAAGTAAACTTCATTTATCCTTCAGTTCGTCTAACGAGATTTAGGTATCTCTTTGGACCAGATTTTAGATTTGGTAGGTAGCTTGAATTTAATTAATCTTTTAAACATCTGTCACGAAGTCGAATGTGTCCCCAAATCATTAAGCAGTTATAATACTACAAGATATATATGTATACATATGTTTGCAATTTTGTATGGAAAGATATCCAATGGCGGAGTGATGCTTTTTTTTGCAATTTATGAACAAGAAACAAGTATGTATTTGATGATGATGGCAGCTGTAGCTGAGAAAATATAGAATTTATTAGTGGATAGGAAAGACTAAAAATTTTAATTACAAATGAATTCCAATCCTTTTTTTCTTCATCTCCATCCACGCGTACTGATTAGGAAACATGGAATCCATGCGGCATAATAAGAAGGACCAAATCCAAAACCCGATCTTGCCAACCAGCAGTCGGTCCCTCACGTATCGAATATGGAATACGCGTTTTCTGACACAGCACTTCCACTGCATACGAATACGCTCCTCTGTTCCAGGCAACTGTTCCATTCTTATTCGTCCAGCAAGAGAGAAATTCTTAAATCAGTCTGAAAGGAATAAAGAGAAAAATGAAATATATTAGGGACCATAAACTAGAGAGGTCCATAACTTCTCTGCAAACGGAATACAGAAGTGAAGTAAAGTAAAAAAGGAAGCAAGTTAAGTTATGGGGAAAAATAATGAGACAGAGCAATCTAATCCAATTCTGCATGCGATACATAAGCCAAGCTCAGTGAACCGTGATGCATACATTCTCTTATACACTGCTCCTTAGTGCTTTATATTATTTTTGTTCTGCTAGTCAAGTCAGATGCATGATGGAACTGACTACTCTGTTCCTGGTTTTGGCTTGACTAACTCTGGCTTGAATACGAACTAGTGAATAATATTGAATGAAATGGCATACAAAAATACTAATGCAGGCCAATTTCATATTTTTCTTTGGATTATGGATGAACGGAAGTTGAGTAAGAATGGGGAAAAGACGGGGAAAAGAATAAGAGCAGTCGTCAGTGTGCTGCTCATGCATTTGAATCTCTCAAGTTAGTTACCGTACCATTCATTCGCATTCCATGAGAAAAAAATTGATTCCGGTCAAGAAGAGAGAGAGAGATTTGAGTTGGGGTAGAATAATGAAGAGAAAGAAAAAAAAGTATCCTTCTCAAAATGGAAGCATAATATAAAGACTATGCGCTTCAAGCAGCGGCTATTAAAGAACGTGGATAAATCACATTTCTATGAGAAAAATTATAAGTATTTCCAAATCAATGTTGAATACTTATAATCATAACTAAAATCTGACTATATATACCTTAACTATTTATGTATTTGTTTCCTCGTTAGAAATGTATAATATCCGACATAAATGGGAGCGAATACATAAAAAAAATTTCCTATCATCCGGATCTTTCGATGTGATTTAGCATTGAATTGACGTCTTGCTTTACAATTGCTAACAATACCGATACTATGAAATTGGAGCCTGATCACCACCAGATGTAGAGTAATATCTCACATTTTAATGAATATTATATATGTAGGATGATGATGATAAGTGTATGAGTAGAGAGAAATCCGAATAAAGAAGTGCGAACTGGTGAGTTACTGTTTCTGTAGAATAAAACATTGCTCATCACGATTTCTTTTCTTTCGTTTCCTCCTGCCAGTTCCATCCTATAATCATCATTATCAACATCATATCATACCAGAATGGTCCACACTACATACAAAAAGCCTCTTTTCTCCTTTTACTTGCCACCTTTTGCTAATAATAATGCTCCTCCGGTTTCTCAGCCGCGCCTCATCATCATGGCTATCATCACCATCTGCTCATTTCAAAAAATTATCCAGCCAAGGACTTTTTTGTCCCTTTTCTAACTGCCTCGACTAACTAAAGAGCTGTAATACGTAAGTCTTTACCAGAAATCTACTACTATATGTCATAACGTACGTACATATTCCCTACTTTTCTTTTTCTTGTTCGTCTTCTCCTTCTTCTGAAGCACTCGTACGTCTAAAGGAAAGCTCATTAATTTAGCTCCCATGTGTGTGCTCTCTCACTTTCTCCTTTTTCGCTCTTTCATCATAATCATCATCAGAAAATAGTAAAAGTAAAGTAACAGCAGTGATATTCCGCTCCTAGAGTCACATTGTAGCTCCTTCAATTTTTATATATCCCCGTAATCAAATAGCCGATCCGCGTACCTATAACTTTCACTGTTTTAATATGAATCAGAATCACAATAGATGCAATGCATATAAAGAACGTGGACTAACTGCCGGACTAACGAAAAGTGGAGAAGAGGAAGAAGAAGGTGAAAGTTCTTGTGAAGAATCCAAAAAGTACAAATGTACGTTAATATCTTAAGTACATAGTGCTTATGAATCTAACACACGTATAAAAATGTTACCTATTATTATTATCTCCATCATTATTAATACAAGCGTCATGGAAGAAAAGGACGAAGAAGATGAAAAATACGGGAGCACAGCACACCCTGCTCAATATTCTGACAAGGGCATGGAAAGCTCAAACGTGCAAACGGGATTTGGACAAAAAAAATTCTTTATTTCATCGGCTTCTCTTTAGCTTACATTCACACATATATTTAAACGCATACAGGGGAATTACTTCCATCCATATCGTGTGCATAAGGTACATACACTTTTCTGCTTCTTTGTTTCATGTGAAAGTGAAACAGGCTTGCCGGTCAAGCAGGCGATGATGTGAAGATGAAAAGAAAGAGAATTTATATGATCCTTTTTGTCATCTTGATAAATGCATTTAATAATACAGGAAACATTCAAGTAGACTTTTGTATATGTTACGTGTAGGTATATTCCGCGGATTAGATATCATATTATATGCATTGCATCATGATGATCATCATAGTTAACAGCATAAGACAACATCCATGGAGGATTGGCCTCGGCTTTCCCTTTGACTTAAGCTTGACTCGTCTTTTCCTTGGCTTCCTTTCTTTCGTCAAAAAGGGGAAAACTGGATAGGCATGCATTGTACATGCAGAAATACATGAGATACTACTGGTGGCGGCAAAGGAATAATGATAATGCTGATGACGATGATCAGAAGGATATATGGGGATGCTGATGGTAGGATGAGTATGACAGAGTTTACTCTATATCAAAGCCCAAACGCTAATATGAGAATATACAAGTTTAGCATTTCTAACAGGAGCATCGAGGCTTTCCTCATCTCTGACTTGTCTCTTCTTTCTTTATTCTTTCTTCCATTGGTCTCAGTGATATCAACACAGAATACTAAAACTGTCACCCAAATTCGCATCACGTATTTATGCTGGAGTCGAAGACGACATTCTAACAAAAACCAAAACGAAAAAGGAGACGAAAAAGGTTACTTCTTTATTTCTCCCTTGCATTTCTCCTCCGCTCTCTCTCTCTCTCTAGCTCCCCTTTTGCATTACTTTATAGGATGAAAAAGTGTCAGCTCAATGATGCTCTTGCTTGCTTGTTAAAACTCTTGTGTTTTTTGTGAAGTCTAACGACAGGACAGGAGATATATGTAGAATACACAAGGACGAGAGCATGAGACCGGTGGAAAACACAAGAAATAGTAAAATACGCTACTCCAGAATGCATAACGTAATACAGATTGTATATACATTTGTATATAACTAGAGCTAACAAGAATTATTTCTCAGTTGTTTCCGTTGCTGCTGCTGGCTAACTGGTAAACTTTTTTTTGTTTCTTGTTTAAGAAACTGTCGTGGCATGGTCCTTGTATAAGTATGAGCAGAACTATACATGTATACATTATATTATGCTTGGTGTGTTGTATCATCTACTTATTTTTACAAATTAGTAAATGTTTTTTGTTCCCAAGCTTTTACTTTTTCAGTTCCTTCCTTGTCTTCCATAATATTTTCTTATATGAGGATCTCTTTAAGATCGTGTTTTATTTGTGGAATTTTATTATTCCTTTTAGTGAGCTTATGCGAGGCGCTCACATATTTATGTGGAGTTATGTAATGTGTTTTCGTGTAATCAACAGTCCTCTTTTGTTTCATTCCCTGAAGCTCCTTTTTTCTTGTCTTGTTTAGGATTTATCTGAAATACAAATGCGAGGAAATTTCTTTGGTTGATGGTGCCACATAACAGGCAGTCACTACCCCCACTGCCTCTGCTTTAGTAGTGTGGTGCAGCATCTAAATAAGATAAAGTGCGGATGAGCATTATCACTGCTGTCACTTATTAGAGAGCACGAGGAAGGCTCTTACTTGAAATTCACATATTCTTGAGAAAAAATATTCTCTTAGTTTACGAGAAATGTATGCATGCACACACGGCTTTGTCACCGACAACAAAGAGTAAGAGCAAGAGAAGGCTGAGCTGTCGCCAACTTTCATTATGTGACAACAGTTGTAATAACGCTTGGGAGACAGCGACAGGGGCAAAAAACTACATATATTATAGAAACCTGTTATCTCTGTAATCTGATGGAATATTATGTTTGCTGCTGCTACAATTTTTGGTTTATACTTCTCCATGCTTTATATTTGAGCGCTTGGCTAGTTTATGCATTAGCTAACGGAAAGAAAATGTGCTAAAGAAAAAGGAAAGAATGAACTTTCACTGGAGAGACATCGTTTATCACAGTCTGAATTATTTATGGGATTTTAGTTTTACGCAAAAGGATGATAATATTTCATTAAACCAAATGACAAAAAAAAACAAACATGAATTACTAAAGGCATTCGAGAAGAAAATTGCTTCTCGTGCAGAATTTCATTTATGAACATTACATGAATCACACAGTTGAAAGTTTCTATTTTTAGTAGTTCTTATGAGTGAAGGGAAAGCAACTAGGTACAAAATTGTATGGTGCAACATAATTGATCAAGTAATGTTGTATAAGGATAGTGTTGTAGGTGGGAGAATAATAATTATGTACTCGAGTATACTTCTCTTTTCCATAATATTACGCAACAGAATGGAACAGGTACATCAAATACGTGCTTACAGTAACTCTCCTTTTTCTCTGAAAGCTCAAGCTTATTCTTACGCTTTTATTTCTGGCTGAAGTTTCGCAGTATGTGGTATATATGGAATACGGAATGAAATTTTCTCTCGAGAAAGTCACCTTGTTTTTTTTCTATTCTCTCAGATTTCTTACATCATTTCATATTCTGTCATCCCATCTCCTTTTATTTAATAAGATGTATTTTATTCTTGTCAAGCTGTCTTCATTTCTTCAAGAAGACCTTCATTTTAGCGGACAACAGCAGGAGCAACGCTTACAGCCACTACACCACTGTCAACAACGGAAGAGTGAGACTATTTTTAAAGGAAACTTATTATTACTTTGTTCACTTGTTTATTTCTTTGCAAGATGGCTTCTTTGAAAACTTACTAGTTGTGGCACTGGCTAGTAACTGGAGTTGTGGCAGAAACAACGTTGATTTGACTGAGCCCTCATACATAATAACATGTAGCCACAGGAATACATAAAATTGGAGTCTCACAAGAGAAAAAAGGAAAATGATGTATAGCAGCAAGATGTGAAAGACATACAAATATACATAATATATCAAGTATACCTACAGGCATATGTGTAGGCAAAAACGGAGAAGCTGGTAGGCAGCACGAGAATATTATAGCTCATGTTCGCATCTCATAAGCATTATTATTGCCATATTGATCACGACCACAGCAGCATTCCTCTTCTTCCAACTTTTCCTGTCTTCTTATTTTTCTTGACTGCCTCAAAAGAGCATGCCAAGGAAGAAAACGCAACTTACTGACTATGTATATTATGGATATTATGTTTGCAACTTTTTTTTTCTTGGGAAAGTTATTGTGATGTTAGTCTAGCCAAAGTAGAAGAGGAATAAGAAAGAAGCCAAGAAAATAACAAAAGTCGTGATGATGATGACCGTCATCATCAGCACCAGAAACGGCTCAACGGCAGCAGCACACAGGAGCAAAGGGAAAGGATGCTGGTTAGTGGTTGGACAGCTTATATATTATGAAAATATGAAAGTGCTGCTGACTCTATGTGTACTTCTGCTGCCTCATCAGACCAAAACATACCATGCCATTCCATTTTTCTGACTGTAAGTAAGCAACCATCAACAAAAATTTCCAACACTTTATTGTTGGTACCTTCTGCTGTGTAAAAAATACATATGTAATTTTCTTGTTTATAGCTGTATAAATAATATGAAGATAAGAGTATACTTATAAAAAGTAAAAATATGCGTAGTCAGCCATGCATAAACACAAAAATATACAGAATTTTCTTCAGCTTTCTCCAACGTCGAGGCCGTGGTCAACATGCTTCTTGCTCCTCAGATAATATATGTTTCGCATAAACAGTAAGTGGACAATATGCAGTGGCGCACAGACAATCACACATGGCTGAAATGCTAAAACTTCCCCCGTCACAAGCAAGCAAATAGAAAGAAAGCATTAAGAGTTGTACCGTCCGTTGGAGTGCTACCAGTAATTTATAATGGGGAGCTCAGTTTTGTATAGTTATTTCTTCTCTTAATAATAATACAAAAATGGTAGCATATACATGAAAAATCTCTGCGAGTGAGCATTTAATAACTGTACAATCTTATTCACACCATCAACATCTTGGTCGGAGGTTTTGTTTAAACCACATGTAAATAATGCATTTCACTTAGAGGGTAACCGTTTGGGTTTCAAATTTTAAATATAAGCATTCAACGGAAAAGTGGAAACGAAACGGAAAAAATACAAGAAACAGGCTCACAGCTTGAATTACGTAGGTATACATAATATTATGGCTGATGATTTACACAAAAAATGGAACGATTTTTTCTCAAGGAGCTCTTTCTAATCCTTTAACACATTGAGCTTGTTTGTGAATTTACGGCAATACCACGGACAAATTATATATTTAAGGGGACAAAAAAAGCAAATAGTTTTTAAATTTGCTACTGATTAATGTCCTGTGTAAATACAGACCCCTAATGAGTCGGCACCTCTATTCGTTCAACCATCGATAACTACTAAATGAGCTAACAGTTAAACTTTGTAACTGTAACGTACGGCTACAACTGAAGGAAATCTTATTTGCAAGACGATGGTTGATAGTCCATATGATTGCGTTGTAATAAGTACATAATAAAATAGGCCTAAGCTAATGTGACATGAAAGCATGACAGAAAAGTAACTATAGTAGATGCAAACCAGCTCTGCGAAGAAGAAACAAAACTTAGTCATCGTTTTATTTTATGTATAGTTCACAATTTTTCCTTTTTTCTTTCTTCGCAGCAAAAAACGGTAGCCTTTTTATTTCTCAGCGACACGAGAAGTGGATATTATTAATTTTTCTGAAAGTCCAGCTTCCCTTTCCATTTTCTCTTTAGCCTGAAGATCCGAGTTTTTGTTGTAATTTTACAAGACAAAATGCATACACGCATTTCCCCTATTTATGTATAGTTTTACTATCATAATGTACATGGTATAGTGTACAACAAAATAATAAATAAGAAAAAAACTAAGCCCGGAAGGAAAATGTAGGAGCAAACGGAACACAGCCAATCTCCATTTCAAATGTATGTACGCATTACATGTTTATGTATTTACTCTGATACACTGAAGATAAGTTGGTAGGCTACCTTATGCTGTATTAAATATTGTGGATGTGATTTTTCTAAAAAAAAGGCATGCCCTGACGCGGTGCTAGAATCATTTTCTAATAACTTTCAATATTATATTTTTTCATAATAATAATACTTTTCTGTCTGTGGCGAGTATCATGATTTGGAAGTGGCCCTCTCTTCTGAGAAAAGATGAAGCCAGCTAGTAAAAGTCCTCCTTCAGGACATGTTCCTAACAACATACATCCACTCCATACCAGCACCACACCACACCACTGCCAAATTAAATGTGCTATGGGAAAAATCCTATTTTATGAGAAAATTTGGTTTTGAATCCTTCATATAATCCAACCTTCTCACAAAGACTGACTGCCACACTACCACCATCAATATATGAAAACGAACCGATCTTGGAAGGATTATTATTGTATATCCCTCATTCTCTGCTTATTTCATATTGAAAAAGAGAAAAAGAGGAGTATAAAAAAAAACACGAAAATATGGTGCCGGAAAATATTATGAAGTAGCATTACTACAAGCAATTTCATGGCTTGAGTATTTCGTTTACTAGACTAATATATTTTCCACTTTCACTAGATTCTGCAAGTATAAAATTCACCAGCTTAGTTTGGAATTTTCCACTGCTACTCGATTTCGTTCGTGTTCAATTTCATAGTGAAGTGGAGAAAGAGTACGAAAAAAGTAGTATGAAATGAGCAAAATCGATAATAAAAAGGATACTAAAAAGTATCTCATTTTATCAAAGTCCTAAACCCTGAATTGATGTTACGGACGTACCTAACATCAAAAATGTGTTCCCTTCGGTTGCAGCAGCACAGTTTAATTTTATTATAGCAGTTACAGAATAAACGGACAAATAACGAAAGACCGAAATCAAGCATGTGTAGCACACTATCAGTCAAATAAATGGATATTTTGAATGATCCATCAATCCACATGAGTAATCTGTTTCGGTTCTGAACGTGGTCAAAACAGCGAGCCCGTCTAGTTCGTATATAAATTGAACCAAGTTTAATCTTTCTTGTGAAATGTAGAACAACTCTTCTTACAAAGATTTCAAGTCTATATATTTTCAAGTAGTCATTTCTGTTATGTCTACATTTCTTTAAACTAATCAAATTTAGATTCAGATTACAAATCTAAAGACTCTAGACAATCCAAGAGAAAACCTGTCATTCGCGAAATTATTCCACTCTCCATGCTTGCCCATTCACTTTCAAGCTAATGGTTATTCTGAAAGATTCTTTGATGTACTGCGTTATATTATGCATGACACATAGTGCGATGGCCTTTTACTTCGTATAGATTGTAAACATGAGGAAAAAACGAAGTTCACTCAATAAAAAGTACTTTTTGTCAGCCGAAACTATATAACCCTGAATAGAGATGATTGTGTGTAAGCAGCTTGGATGTAAGTTTAGTGAAGCAAACCTTATAAACCACTTAGGTTCTTTTGAATATACTTCTGTCCATTTTCTCTGAAAAGTTTTGCTTTTTTAGTGGCTTTAGGTTCAAAGCTTGCATATACAGTACCAAAGGGAGATGGAGAAGAAAAAGGGAATAAACGAAATGAGATTCAGTGGCGATTTCGTTTTTATTGCTCCATCGACTTTTGCATTCATTCCTTCCCATTTTTTCCCTATTGATTTTCTCACTTTTGCTATGCCGCTTTCTGTGAATGTTGTGATTGTGACATGGATGGATGCATAGGGATGTGGATGGCGAAGGGGATGGATAGCTTGCTTGGGTGATGATGATGTAGATTTTTTGGTGGAACAAGTGTGAATATTACTGTTACAGTTTGGATCTCCGATCGAATCTCTTAAATTATTCTGACTTGGTTACAGCTTACTGCATTATGTACTCATACATACATATATCCCTGATTTATGCATGTTGAAGTTTTATATCCTTATACAACTCTGTTTTTTGGAAATGAGTTTTTTATGAATACTAGATAGAGCAAACCGGATCAGATGGAATAATCAGAGTAATCATCATTTCCATGATCGCATCAGTAATCATACATCATGCATCACCCCACCACCGCCACCACTTCACTCTGTCACCGCATTATATATTGGACAGCACACCCGGACTACTCTGCTGTGTTTGGTGACAAGACTGACATTTTTTTGTATTTTTACTACAAAATGAAAAAAAGGAATTTACTTTTACTTCTTTCATTTTCAGATAAACACACATACGCACAACTTTGGCAGACACGACTTGAATGTCTGCCTGGCTGTTGGAAGAACTGTGGGTGTCTTCACAGGAGTTCCCCTCCTTCACCGCCTTCACTCTCGGAACAATTTCCCGTTCATGTCCAGTGAAGAAATAAAATTCATGATGACATGACACATCTATATATTTTACATGAAGTGAGTGAAAGGGAAAATGCAATGGAATGGAGATCCTCACGCGTTTCCCTTTTCCATATTCATGCAAAACGCATCTTTTCTATTTTATTGGGAAGGGCAGCAAAAAAGACAGCTTCATATACGACACTCCATTTATTACTTTATGCCCACTATAAAACAGTGTAAATAAACTCAAACTGCAGTTAGTCACGGTTGTTGTAAATTTAGTATCAGCATGTTGTCCCCAACTGTGAGTTCACTGTTTGTTGAAATAGATTTCTTTAACTAACGACTGCCATATTTTAATTATAGCTTAAATTACTATTTTATCCTCTTTTAAACAGTTTAAAAGTATCATGTACCATTCTGTTGCATCTTTCGTTAAATCCAATGAATAGTATATATCAAAAATTCTTATGTACATATGTATTTCTACACTATCTTGCCTAACAAGAAAAAAAATGATGAACGCTCTGCACACAATGAAGCAGGAAAAGGCGGGTCAAATTCTCAAAAGAAAGTGTCTATACATTAAATACTATATTTCTTAAGTGGCACCCCTTTCTCTGGTGATACATTCCATAAAAAAGAAAATTCTAAGATTCCTTTTTGACCCCAAACGCTTTACTTCATTGAGAAGCAAAGAAGCAACAAGAATCGCTTTTAAAGAAGCTCTTATTGGATGAATGACGAGTTGTTTCTCCTTATCAGCCTCATGCAGCTCATGTATAGTTTTCCAAGCCACTTCCACCATCCACTTTTTACATCGAAATTGAAGAGAAGGACTGGTGAACTGGCACAGCAGTACAGAAAGGAGGAGAAGACAAGTGGATGCGTTTATGGTATTCAAGTGTGTTATAAGATGAAACGGAAACGACAAGGTTGCACCAAAAGTATCTACTTCTACTACTATTCAGTTTGCTTGCCTCCAACCTCGACTAACTTCACGTGTGAGACTCCCATCATATCCCAAGGCAGGGTAGGGGTGCTCAAGAGAGAGACAACTACACCAAGTAAAAGGAACAGCTTTTTTTGAGCATCCATAAACCACGTACACCTCTTTGAATTTTATAAATTCATTGTTTACTTACGTTAGTTCAGGTGAGAATTTTTATTAGAATTTAATGACATTCAAAACGAACTTTTAGACAATTAAAATCAGTTTTAATGACCAAGAATGTTATGAATTTAAACTAAAATCTATCAGAAATTAGAAGGAATAAGTAACTAGTAACTGCATCAGTTGAAAAAGTATTCTATAGCAGTTTTAGGTTTGAACAATTAGGAAAAAGATGGGGTAAGTTAAAACTGTTGTCTTGATATGAACCTAGGTATATTATGAAACGTAGTGACAACAAAAATGTGTACGCACGCAGCAACCTATTTTTAAGGAAAAGTAAAGCCGTTAACATATAAATTGCATTTATGTATTATGTAGACAAATGTTTTTAAAAAAAAATACTAACACAGGAAAAGTAAAGAAGGATGCAATTTGTTTCCAGAAACAAAATCCCGTCATTAAATTCAGGTGCTATATACATCTTACTTTGCACTTGAGCTTCCACAAAATTGTTCCACCTTATAGCTTTCTACGCTTGTAGCCCGGTACATATATGGAA
>JAQGAP010002306.1:0-15612 GCA_034697805.1 Orchesella bifasciata | reverse complement strand
TTTTTTCACAAGTGGAATTAGATATTACAGATAGAGATGTACATTATGCATATTTATACGGTGCATATTTTATATTTACAGAGAGAGAGGGAGAGATGCTGAATGAAGGGATGAATGGATGGATGGATTCTTTACGATGAAAAAACTAGAATAAGTAGCAGTTGCTTGGCTTGACTGGGCTCGAGAAGGGAAAAATGTATGTTGATGGCTGGCTTCCTTCGTTAGATGGATGGATGGATGCATACATGTTGCACAAGACGTAGACAGGAAAGAGGAAGAAAAAAAGAAGAAAGTCGCCTTTGCTTTTTCCTCGCTTTTCTTTACCTACCGCTGTACTGTTATGTATGTAAATAAAATCCACAAACTGACTGCTTTTGAACGGACACATGAATATTACTTTTTCTTGGGTACTAACATCAACCAACTAAAAGCTACTATACGACACCTATAACTTACATGCTGCATCCACCCGTTAGCTGCTTTCATAAGTTTACATTTTAGTAATAATATATATGTGTGCCATTGTTGTTTTCTTTAAGTTTGTGGTGTATGTTGTTTAGCATACATTACAAAATAACCGTAGAGTGTTGTATGAATGTGTGCGAGAAAAGAAGCATGACCAAAAAAAGAGTTGAAAGTAAAATGGAGTAGTTTCCTTTTTTCTGGCAATTTTTCTCTGTCCTTACAACAAAGTATCGGACTCTTCCTGTCCGGACAAAATGTCTCCGAAAAAAGAAATGAAGAAGGATTTAGAAACCAAGTTGCAATAAGCTTGTTCTATATATTCTTGCATCACACAAACTTTTCGTTGGGATAATCCTTACACACACATGAACTCTCAAGTAATTTTCTGACAAGAAGACAAAGGGAGCTTTGAAGACAAATTGGAAGACAAATAGAAGGATGCTCAATTTAGTGGTCATTTCTCTCACAAAATTGATCAACAGTGTCAGTCGAGAGGATTTATG
Source organism: Orchesella bifasciata (assembly GCA_034697805.1). Lineage (NCBI taxonomy): Eukaryota > Metazoa > Arthropoda > Collembola > Entomobryomorpha > Orchesellidae > Orchesella > Orchesella bifasciata. The sequence goes on along the minus strand of JAQGAP010002306.1, from coordinate 14,644 downwards.
CTGTACAATCAATCCCATAACAGAAGGATTGTCTCCACTACATACTTTTGTTGTTGACACAGAAGGCCATTATCCTCGTCGGTTCCGTCCAACTCTTCAAGGACACATTATGCTCTGTTTACATGAAAAGTTAGGATCCTTATATGAATGTGTAGACTTTTCGTCCATTCAAACCCAAACCCAGCTACCTACCTCAAATAAATGAAAGTAGGGGAACCGAAAAGTTGGAGAAACAAGGGATATACAACAACTACCTACAGTGGATCAAAGAGAGAGAGCGGAGCAGCCTTATACAGAAACTTTGAAAAAGAAGCAGAAGCTAGCCACCGTTTACTTATGCATTATCCCTTCTTCTCCTTCCCTCATAATGAAAGATTCAAAGCACGGCCATAAAATGAGAAAATAAGCTGGACTTTACGCCTTTGGAGATAGACAAACCAAAAAGACCTGGGGAAAAAACGGGGGGAGATGAAAGAGAGGGAGAAAATGTATATAAATGTGTGTATCATCAGCATCGGCTCAGCTAGACTGACTCCCTGTAAATATCTTATTTTTTCCAACAACCAAGACGAACGAAGGGAAGAGTTTTCCTTGTAATGTAATCCTTTTAGACAGAAAGAATATCAATACGACCAGACCAAACCAGACCACCACATTATACTACCAGTAACTCCGACAGAGTTGTGTATGTGCATTGCATTTTACACTGCCCTTTCCCTTCCCCCCCATCTTTCCTTCTTCCTTCCTTCCTTCCGCTCTTGCTTTACAACATAAGGATCATAATATATAAAACTGGGATCGCCATTGGAAACAAGGAAATAAGAGTTCCTTTTTAGCATTCTTTTTCGGTGGACAAAGTACAAGGGAAATTGGAAGTGAATATTCTATATGGTTGGACCCACTAGCAAGCTATATATTAGGTTGGGAAGCCTGTCTAAATAAATGCTAAAAAAGCAATATAAAAACAGTAATATTGTGGTGGAGAGCATATATGGGAAAGAAACATTATTGCAAAGCTCTTTTTTATACTTTTCTTGTGGAGACTACTATTTCTTGGCTACTTTCCTTTCACCCAACAAGAACAACCAAACCACTCACTCTCTTTCTTTCTCTCTCCGGTGTCATACGAAATGGATGTATTTGTATACTTATCCATGGATACACATAATAGTAAGAGATATATCCATTTAGAGACTTCTTGTTCATGTAAAATGCGTGTTTGGGAAAGGAAACAAGCCATTACATTTCCTAGACACGTAGACACGACCAAAAAAGAACATGTATTATGCATGTCGAAAAGAGAAAAGGTAGGCAATAATGGATGGGAAAAAGAAGGAGAGAGAGAGAGAGAGTGAGCAGTAGTGGTCGTCGGTGTGGTAATGTACGTATGTACTATACAAGGAAGCATCATCATACATTATATCAAATGTTGGATATTACTGGATAACCCGGAACTGGATACTAGCCCTAATGGCATCTCTATCTGCTTCATTTTATTTATGACGGTGCATGTTCGACCAGTAGCATCGTCAGCAGAAAACGTGGTTTGGTTTGGTCCAACTAACATCCATTATCCCATCCTTTCCATCTCTCCAATTCCCTTTCTCCAGCTGGATTAATATAATTATGGCTTGGGTTGCTGCTGCTGCTCACTCCTCTCGGCTCCAGTGGCCAGGTAGGTACTACACCCTACTTTGCAGGCAAAGTAACACCTTGACATTCTCACACGATGGGAAATGTATAGTCGAAATCTACGGTCACTGTATTCCCCATTATCTCCTGGTTTCAATTCAAACACTTTGGCAATTCCAAATTTCAATTCATTCATTGCAAATGCAATACTCACATCAAACCCTACATCAGGTTGGTTCCAATGACCTACGTAGGAAGTGCATTAGCATTTCATGCTGCTTAAAATCCTGCCCACATCACATCGGCTAAAATGTATGCCCAAGAATGAATACATGGAGAAATCTCCCGTTACATACAAACAGACAGACATACATACAAATATGCACACATGTTTGTCCGCTCTTTAAAAATGCATGGCCACCAGGATCGCATTTCGTTTTTTACGGAAAGTAAAGAAACCAAATCCTTTGGGAACTCTCTAAAATATTCAAAGCTCCAAACTGACTTAGAGCGGAAGTACAACGGGGTGTGTTACAACATGTGAAAGAAAAAAAGGACAGGAAAGTGGATTGCGAAACTTTTGAAAAAATAACAATGAGCAAAACCTAAAATGACAAACATTCCATTGCTTTCCTACTCCCAGCTTTTGTGCTCTCACTCTCCCTGATTAGGTCCAGAAGCCATTAATTCTTATGCCATGAGTGGAATGTTGTAAACATCGTAAAACATTGAGATTTCATCATAAAAAATTGTTTCAACCGGAAGTAGTTCCTCAACTAGTTCGTATTTTGCACAGTCGTCATGCATAACTTAGTCCCTGCTCTAGCCTGCAACGGAAGAAGACAAACTAAGCTCTTTAAACCTCCTTGTTTCATACAAAGCGACAAGTTCTGCAACATTGGATTCATCCGAAACAGTATCAAGGGGATAAATAAGAACACACTTTGATCATCAAGGAGCAAGATAGTCAAAGCAGAACTAGTTCTACTTGTAAACTTTCCTGGGCATTATTGCATGCAGCATGTGTATGAGGTTGAGTTCCTTTGTCCATCACAGCTTGAAAGCAAAATACAAACGAAATCCTGAGCCAAACCATGGCATTGTTTTGTTGTTTAGAACAGCGTCATTGGCCTGTTTTTTGAGTCTTTCAATTATTATGTCCTTTTTATCTTAAAGAAAGCAATGGATGGATGCATGCTCCGAGATACGAGATCTATAAAATAAAAGAGCAATGCAGTAGTTTAGTGGAACGGGGCGCAGTGTCGTATACAAAAAAGAGGGGAAATGCAATCACATTCAATGGAAAAGAAGGGATTATGGAATGGCTATCAAGAAGACGACGGAAAAGAGAAGGAGCATGATAGCCAAGTGACTTAAGCGATTGGGGATCGACAGACAGACCATCGCAATGTAATCACGGGAAATGGAATGACAGCCTTCACTGCTGTTTGTTCCAGAGAGAGCAAGGAAAACCCAAGCACCCTACAAAGCGGAGAAGAAGACCATCAACCTCAAATGGCACTTGTATTATTTTACATGCATGGTCCACTGAATGACAGCTATCACTTTTTCTCCCTTCCAAAATAGACTCTTGCCTCTGCTCGAGATCGGCGGCCATTCACTGGAAATTGGGAAATCAGATAAGGAAACAGAACGGAGCCAAGAAGGGAGAAAATGGTATAAAAAAGTCAATGGATAAAATTGCGCTGGTAAATAGAACCAGTTGATGCCTCATTGGCAAATGTTCGCCCTTTTCGGGCTGGAAATGACCAGAACAGCTCTCGGTAAATTTATGGAGTTTCAACCCAAAGGGAAATTGAGCAGAGTGTACGTATTACGCATCAATGGAAAGGAGAGACCAGTCTACTATTTTATGGGAAAAATGCTCCTTAATGGAACGGCTAAAGTTGGTCTTACATCGTACATTCCCATTACTGCCGAATTGGAATTGAGTTTTCAGGACTGGGAGGCTAGAAATAATTTATAAATTGAAGAGAATAATAAAAAGCGATCCTCAACCAAATGCAAAGCCATAGACACTCATGTATGTATGCTTATATGGCATATAGGTGTGTAACTTTATACATAACATAACTTTTTGAACTTAGCTTGAAGTACAAGTAGAAAATGAAATGGTCAAGTGCCTTTCTTGAATGCTCATCTGCTCTGTTGTTAAAAGTTACTCAAGCCCCAACTAAAATGAGTTCTAAGAGACTGCTTATCCTGTCTGGGGTTTTGTTGGCTTCAATATACCTTACCAAACTGTCTAGTAAATGGGTGTAGAAAAAGCACTACCTATTATAATCCTCTATTATGCTGATTTTCTTGACTTCTTTGGAGGATTAACGAAAACTGGAAAATATTTTGTGGAGCTGTTTCAGGCATGTTGATGCGACAACGGTTTTAGAGACTGCAAATCTGAAATAAAGGAACCCATATGCCTTATTTGCATGCGGGTACACTCACCTCAAATCTGTGATATATCCACACTGCTCAAAGATTTGCTAACTTGACTTTTCTTTAGTCTGAAATCAAAATATGCAAAATGTGAATGATGATAGTAGTCGATATGCCAGTTGTTGCTGGTTTGAAATCCCACACTCAAGACAGTCTTTCATTCTGACATAAATCTTCGCAAATACACTAGTATATGTAGCAGATACCTTAATATAAATTGCTTAAACCTGAAGCCGTCACAAAACTTTCCTTCGCTCTGTATAAGCATAAAAACAGTGAAGTGTGTACTAATCAATTAGCATAAAACGCAAATTTCAAACTGGGGCAAACAAATTTAGCTCTCAGTTTCTGATTGGCCATACTAAGCATAATTGTATCAACGACAGTTTTAGAAGGACCTTCCACAGAAATCAAAACCCAACCTTACTTATTAGACAGAAGTAAGAACAAGAACACACGGTAATTCAGTTTTTGGATGCAGTAGCCATGTCATAAAATATTAACTGCATTTCCCTTTACTCATTTAGTTCAACCTCAAGCGCCAGCTCAGCAAGTTCACCTTGTTCACAGTTCAATTTCCCCAAAAAATATTTCCAACCGGATTCGTGACGAGTGTTTTAATTAAGCAGTTTAAACTTAAAACTGATATTGTTGGTGTAATTTTTTTTAAACAACATGAAACGTTTTGGGGTAAATAATCAACAGCCGGTGCCGAAAAACGGCCCAACCGTACAGCCTCCTGACATGGGTCTACTTCATCTGGCTTTATGTCATGGGGATCCAACACCAGAACTTCTTCCATACCGAGAAATGCCATCCAAGCGCATAATGCCTTACAGGGTGAAAAGGGTAGTTAGCCCATTCGAGATTTACCTGGAGTACGCTATGCCAGTGGGCTCTTACAATGAGTGGTTTTCTGAAATGCAACGATTCTACAATAATCCAAATCTTGGTCGTGAATGGATGTTGGTAAGTCAAAAGACACTAAAGTATTACTTTCATGTGTTGAGCTCAGAATGTTAAAGTACGATGATTAATAAATATGACTCCTGTCAATGCCCTATCATTTGCAGAGCGGCGGAGTTGCCATCAAAGGCAAATGCTATGCTTTCAAGAGCTCCAATGACAAAAAATGGTATCGCGTTCGCTGCCACGATACTGATGGGAAAACTGCAACCGTTTTCTACTGCGATTTTGGGAACCTGCAGCTCGTTCACCTTACTGGACTACGCGAACTGGACCCAAAATTTGTAGGTTGGTCATCACAAGCCTTCCGAGCACATCTTGCTGACATTTTACCTATCGAAGGTGGCATGACGTGGACCAAGGAAGTTTGTACTATCTTTTCAAACATGGTCATGGGGAGAGTGTTCAAAGGGATTGTTGCTTATCGGGAAGACAGGGTGATTAACAAAACCTTTCCAGACTTCACTGCCAACATGGGCGTTGTACTTTTTGAGAGGCTCATCAGCCAGAACAAGCTCAAGCTCCACAAAGGACCCATCTGTAGCCTAAATGCAATAATGGTTGACATGGGATTAGCACAAGCCATCGGAGTTTGGTAAATTTTAAAGATATATTGCCGACGACGTAAATAATTGATGTAGTATTTTTTGCATATTGGCATATTGCATTTTACATTTTTTGATATACAGTGCCACTTGCCATCACACCATTCGTCCCTCTGATTACGGGTTTTCAGACTTTGAACATGATCTTTGGAATTCGAGAAACGACGACGACGAAAGCGACCCCACTCCTCCTCCATCAGATGCGAACGGTGACACTGTGGTAGAGGAAGACTTTGACCTAGGTATTTTGACACAGAACCAGCTTAGGGCCATCAGCTCTAATCCAGCAAACGTAAAACCACCAAAAATGACGTGGAAGCATCACAACCAACTTGACGGGGACGCTGACCTTTCTGATTTCGTAGCCCGAAGTAAGTTGCTATTTCCTCATTGCATACAAATAAGCTTTCAGTCTTTTTTTCTTTTTCATGCATTAAATACCTTGCTTGAGTTTATGCAAAACAATATGATACTCTAACTAATGAACCAATGACATTTAACATTCCATTTATTTTTAGACGCTGCTGAAATGTTGCCACTGGAAATTCGTGACCGATCGTGCCACATCTCATTGTCCTATGTGTTAGCACCCAATCACATCTTTGTCAACTTAGTATCCAGGCTGAAGGAAATGACAAAAATGCAAAAAGCGATCGAGAGACTTGTCGAGAACAAGCCACAACTGACCGCTCAACAACTACAGCTAGGGAAATTTGTTGCATGCCTTACTCATGGATTTTGGTGTCGATGTGTTGTCAAGGCCTATTTTGCTCACTCCCAACGAGTCAAGGTTAGTGTAAATAAGTACTTCTTTGATTGTAATGTCAATTTCTTGTTTATGAAAAGTGTATGTAGATGTTGTCATAAACATAACGTACTCATGTTAAACATTGGTTCCTTGTAGTTGCTGTTTGTGGACCATGGAAATGAGACAACAGTGGAAGAATGTTCCGTGAAAGACTTGCCGGAAATCTTTCATACTATTCCATCCTTTGCATATCGTGTTCACTTGGATGTGCGAGGACTGAAGCCTGTAGGACAGCTAGGTTGGAGTGCCGATGCATGTGAAGCTTTCAGAAAATATGTATATACATGGCATCGCACTACAGCAGTTTACTATCTCTTTCGCCCCGTTCACAGTGAAAAAATAATGTTGACAGAATACACTCAAGAGCTTATCTTTGATGACTACAAATGGATTCCTGGACCTACAAAGGACATTGACCACAACAAACCCATTAACAAGCTAAATGAACATCCAATGCTTCGACCCTTCTTTTGCTCTATTGGTGTTGAGATTGACTATGAAGTTTACTTGGACGACTCTCCCTTTTGGCACTTCAGTCCTATCTATGATGACTTGCTTATCAACGACCACGCTTTATTGGAGATTACTCGAAATGCCGTAAACACCAATGGCGATATTGTTGACTTTGTTGCGACCACCGCTGGAAAAGTTGAGCAAAACTGTGGACCACCTTTGAACCAGTTTCCCATTGTTCCGCCAAAGCACCCTAAGAAAAATTGGCAGTTATGGCACCAGTAAAAACGCGTAGGTATACGTCATGTTTATTTATTATGGTTGTATTTGTTTTTCCAGCTTGTGGTATTTTAGTATATGATTAAATTAATATATATATATAAGTTATAAAATTATGTACTAGTTAATGAAATATTAGATAGTTGTCCTCTTTTTGAAAGATATCAGAGATATGAACTAAGCCTGGTGATTTATGTAAACATTGTTCAATAACTCAATAGTTTTTAAGTAAATTTATTTCTCGTAGTTATACTTATGTATTTTTTAAAGGTTTAACAAACCAGAGATATGAACTAAGTCAGGTAATTTTTGTAAAGATGAAATAATCCACTGGTTTTTATGACAATTAATTTGATTGTTATACGTACATATTTTTAAGGTTTCGAGTGAATTTGTAGTCAAATTGTACGTTTGTATAATACCGTTACTTATTAATAATTTTAAGTTTGCTACAGATAATTTTTATCATACAGAAAATTTTATGAAATCATAACCATGTCTGACAGTTGAAATGAATGGTTGTACCTTCTGCTTCTGGAATTGTTAAGGTGGCTGAAGTTGAACATACTCGGTAGTATTTGGTATTTATTTTGGTGTTGATTTATTATTCATGATTTTTAAGATAACTTACAATTTTTGCTTACACTTATTATTTGGATTTGAGTTAAATTGACATGTACAAGCGTCGTTGTACGACCTCCTAATTAGTAATTAGAATGTTACTTCTTTTAGCGGATAATTTTAGTATACGGAAAAATTATAAGCATGACTGACATTTATATGAATTGTATCTACATATATGTTTAGATTGTTGAATAAACGCGGTAGTAGTAGTTGGTAGAACATGTATATTATGTGATGTGTTGAAGGTCCCTTCTTATTTGGATGTTTTTTCCCTTAACATTTCTAACTGTTATACATTCTTTGATTTCGACAACTTTGTCGTACCATTTAAAAGTATTTCATTTCAAAATGATTCATATACCTGCATCTGCATAAGTTACTTGAATACGAATTTGAGCTTCTATCAAGCTGAGATGGCACATAGGCAAACACCTAGTCGGTCTGCATGTAATGTTCTAAACTTAACCTTCCAATCTCATGTTTGCTGATTTTGTCATTGATTTCGTATTGAGAAACTTCCCATCCAGGACAGAAATCTTTGCTTGATGTCATATATTATTCAAATGCAATTCATCAATCTAGTAAAACGCTAACATACTGTACGGTAAAAGTCCTCATATACTTAAATATGTACAGTTGAACAACAACTCAGATTCCGACGAATTTCCATCATTTCGTCTGACTGCATATTTAAGTCTCTACTTCTGTTATTAAAGTCAATATAAGCACATTTAACATTACCAGTACTATTTTTTGCTGTCGTTACGACGTAAATGATTGTCTTAGAAGTGTTGAAAGATGTATGCATTTCATGCACGTAGCTCCATATCAGAATACCTGTGAAGTTGTCCATGAGAACATTTTCGCTGTAAGTAATAGGGTTCAAAGGTTCAGTGCATACTTATGAGTTTTCCTCTGCTTCTTGTTTGATCTTTCATGCTCGTTTTTATTTGATCAGAATTCAATAATAATAATGATATGTTTGCTAGCTTTTTTAGTACTCACCTTCTTTTGTTAAATCAAAGCATTACAAAATACAAATCTCAAATTCATTCTTCATTTCCTCTTTATATAATCCCTACTTTTCCAATGTGGAATACGCTTTAGCAGAAATTATAAGAAGTATGCTGTGATAGCCCTTCCTCACATAAAAGCATGTAAGTATGCAATAATGGAATAATGATAGAGGATGTCAGCTATATGCGTAGCCTTTGACTTTTTTCTTGTCTCTTTACACCTTCTCTCAATCCTCTCCCCTTGTTCTACTGTTGGTGAGCTCTTTGACAAAAGTAAATCAAAAAGAAATTGCTGGCAGTGCAATGCATCATTGTTGAAAGAGAGGACTTTTTCATTCATTGGAGATCAAGTGAATACATAAAGAAAATGGGAAGATTGGGATTTATGTAGCTCAAAGATTTTCTTTCATGCAGCCAAGTCTTTCAAGGGTTCCCATTCCCCAACTTTTTTTTGTCATGTTCGGATGATTCGTTAATAAAAGGTTGATGGTGAATTTACCACTTTGAACCGAATGAAACAGATTTTTAACAATCATATGACGGGATTCAGTTTACCATTATTCCCATTTCATCTCAGCGTCAGTTAGTCACTCACTCTTACTGGCAATAAATAATCCTGCATAAAGCATTATCAGTGTGTCCATTATCCGTCAATTCAAATAAAAATTACTACATTTCGGATACACCTGTTGTTCAATATTAATTCAACTAATGACACATAAGAATGAAAGTAGTGGTACAAGTGTGTGCACTTTTTGCCTGAGACTAAAACCAAACCATGCAGCTCTAGAACATGGAAACCGCAAGTGTACTGGTCACTCGCAGTAGAATCAACTATTTCCCCCTCAAACTTTGCTATCATGCTGAGTTGAGACCACCTACTTTTTGCCCACACCCTTTTTACCACACTTACGTACAACCAGACATAAAACTCCATATTTTTGTTTACGGTCTCTTAATGATTCTTTCTAGAGTTGTTGTTTACTTAATTGCAATTGTAAGTGAATCTTTGTAGAATTTACGAATACTTTAACTTACGCTAGGAACACATAGGTACAAGTGAAATTTGGGCAGTCACAGTCGTCTCTGCTAAAGGATGTCTGAATTTGTCAATCTTTGTTCAACCACCTATGATCCAAATCTAATACATATATAAATAAGCTCATACACTGCCTTGTATTTCACATTCCCAAAACTTTTCCCCAAACACGATTGCCCTCTTCTTCAGAAAAGGTAGGAAAGATGTTCAATGCATGATCTTTTTGTAATTGTAAACTATTCTTCATCCGTAATCGAATAGGTGAGTGAGATGAATGAGAAGAAAGAGGAATCTCTTTCTAAAATGAAGCTTACAAGCTCTATAAAGAGCATACATACCTAGATGTTTTTGTAGTTACGTCTTTTTAATGTACTCAACCTTTTCACACCTTATTTCTTTTTTTACTTTATGTATTATATATCCAACGCATCTCTTTTACCCCTTTCTTCTCAGCAGAATACGTAGCCTAGTATGTATCTGTGTAGTGTATAGAAAAAGGAGAAAATCCGTATGTAGCTAGCTACATTTCTGCATGCATCATATAATTTATTTCTTTTTTATTCCGTTGGAATTTCCTGATTAGATTTCCCTCGAGAACTTCCTCTTTTTATTCACTCCTTTTGCCACCTATCTATCAACAACGAAAGAGCCAAAGGTAAGTTGTAACCTTTTTTATACCATCGTCTTCCGGGAAATAATATGCAAACGCGTATGACTGACTATATCTTTGCATGTATGTATCTATGAATTCGTGCCTACACGCATGAATAATGATGGCACCGGTAGCATAATGTACTTATAATAAGTAGTTAATAGAACGGAATTACAATTTTCACCGTGTTACATCATTTGAATGAGTGCTGCCTTACGCCTTAAAAAAGTTATTGAAATTTTAAAAGACGTTTCTATACAACTTTGAAGATGTGTGTTGTACAACAAACTACACATGCTCATGCCTTATGTACAACATTCCATCATTTTTCTTCCTCTCCAAACGACAAGTAATAATGAAACGACATGAAAGCATAATGGGAACTAGTGTCGTATAAATATACAATATGTACATTATTGTTATTATTTGACCTCGCATCAAAGGAGCTCGATCTCGCCTTGTGCATTTGCTGAATGAGTTTCTAAGATGATGATGAGAATGAACGAGGAAAAGGTGAAGTTTTGAAGCAACAGCTTCATGCCTACATAACATATATGTGAGTAGAGAGGTTGAAGACGTAGTTTTTTTAAAAAAGAAATGACGACTGGCTGACGATCATGATGAGCTCAAGGAGATTTTAGAGGGAAGACTTTGATGATTTTCAGAGTGAAAATTGGAAATCTCATGACTAAATAATTTAATATTATATGTACAGGGAGAAAGGGGAACAGGGGAAGAGGAAAAAGAAAAGGATTTTACAACAATGCAGAGATAAAGAAGGAAAGATGTTTCAATGAGACACTATGTGTGTGTGTACGTCCATGCATGCATGCTTTACACTCCTTTTCTTGCACAAAAAGTCATATAACATTTTCAATCAATGAGAATTTCCATATATTTGCTCCTTTTTTTCCAATCTACAGCTATGCCCTTCAATGCAAACTCGTGTTGGTGAAGTGATGATGATGATGAGGACACATTTTTATACATTTATGCCTATTTATAATGATTATGTTTAGTGTGTACATAGGTGTGGGATATTTTGTTGTGTGCCTTGACACATACATACGTAATAAGCTCCGAGAAGCTCTTCCTTTTTATCCCCTCAATCCAATCCTTTCCATGAAGGAAAAAAAACTAGTGAGAAAAATAGAATTGATAAAGAGCATCTCTCTCACTCACTCTTTCCATTATTTCCAATAATAAAAAACTAAATAGGGGGAATGACTATAATATTATGAGCGTAAGACTTTTGTAAGATAAGTCTCAGAAGGAAGCTTGCACCAACTACGAATGTTGGTGCACTGCCATGTATTTATTAAAGAGAAAACTTTCCTAGTTTAGCACAGCCGCATTTAATTTGGCTGCTCAATACAAGTTAGCGTTTGCTAACAAGGTGACGATGAGATACTTGTCTCTTTCAAATCGAACTGTCGAATACCTTTGCACCTATGCCCTTTTCGCATTTATTTATTTTAGTCGGGAGTGTGTACACAGAGAATCCACGGGATTTGATTGAAGTTTGAAAGCGTAAAAAATTATCCTGCCAATGCTCACGACTCTACTCTCATAATCAATCTAAATGTATGATTACTCTTCCATGTGAAATTGTATTTGGACATTTATTCCAAAATATTTTGCTAACACTGAAGATCCAAGGATTAACACTGAAGTGGCTATTGTATGTATACTCAAAAAGAATGAGCTTAAAATTTTTAGTACTTCCTCTCGTAGAACACTTTAAACACAGGACGAAAATACGACGTAAGGTTATGTGGCATGAGTCAATTTTTGTTCAGATGTGACCCAAATGTGTGTAATATTAACTTACAGCTTAATTACATATTTTACTGTAAGAAAAGCTGTTACAATATAAGAAAAATTGGGACTGGCTGTCCCATAAAGTTAACATGTAAATTCTAAAATTGAGTTTTACCAAAAAAAACTAAATGCGCCATCGTTTCAGATTAAAAAATAACCTCAAAATCACTATAACACTTATCTAAGCTTCGGTGGCATTTGGATAGTATACATTGTAAGTCAAAATTACAGTGGAATTTAATATGAGGGAAGGTAAGTCACGAATAAGATCAACTACAAAAATAGGTTGATATGCATTCATATATATAAAGTATGTTTGTGAGCTTTCAATTTGATTTGACTCGGTTCATCATTCATCTTTTGCTTGACTGGCAAAATCAAGCAGGACGCATCCTTTTCTTTTATTCTTTAATAACATATTGCCCTCTTACCGTATGCTAAACCCCCTCTCCACCATGTTTTCACGGGATAATAATATGAATTATCGGTTCATGGCACAATAAGATGTCTCCTCCTGTGATGGTAATGATGATGCAATAACAACGTAAATACATTGACCAGGTTGTTTTATGTGATTGACAGACTTTTTTTTATGTATCTGCTGTAATTTGAAAAAGCTTCTTTCTTCTCTATTTTTAAAGGGTTAATGTTTTTTTTCATCAATACCATGAACAACAATGAAGGCCCTTCTTCTAAACCAATCTGAAAATGGCTCTCACAGTCGGAAGAGCACTTCGTTTGGTTCCCTTTGTTTGTCAAGAGAGAAAATGTGATATAATCAGTTTTACAACAAAACAGTGCATGTCTACAAACGTTTTAATTATCCGTGGAGCCTTCAACCTTACACAGCACACAAATATTATTCAAGTATGAAAGGGCTGAGCAAAATGAATGCCGGATGGTATCGTACACGCTCTACAAACATTCAAAGGACTCCTCCTTTGGTGAATTATAGGTTGGCACGTAATCAATAAAATCAATCAATTCGATCACAAATAATGGGAATCTATTATGTATGCATATGCATCTATTTAGTTTGTACCATATCGAGATAATTAAGGACGTGGAAAATGTTAGCAGGAGATCGCCATATGCCTACGCAGGCTGCAGGTATGCATTTAGTTTCCATCAGCAAAAAAAACTAATAGGTTGAGTTGTTCGGTATTCCATTCCTTTCATCAAACAGTGTAATCTCCCTCAGAACCCTTTTGAGCAAATCAATGAACATAAGAAAAGGAATTTTTGAGTGAATCTCACATCGCCCCAAAAGAGTCCTTCATACTGTTATTGAGTTTATGAAGTGCACATACTACATGCTGACTTGTTTCTCACACACGCACACCCTTGGATCTGTTCTTACTTGCTTTTTTGATGGATTGGAAAAATGCCTCGTCCGGAGGAATGTGTAGAACAGAAGGAATAAGAAAGTGGAAAGCATATTTCATACACGCATGCAAAAGTTCGTCATCCCGGTATATTGGAATCATTCCGTAAGTGATATCGTTTGTCATGGTCATGACAGGCGAGGGTATAACCAAGATTTGGAGGCAACTAGCAGCACTGCAGTCAGTGAAGTCTCTTTAAAATCCGTAAAAAAAGTGGCAATAAGGAAATGGATAATATTATGCATTCCTGCATATTTAGAAAAAACTAGCTGGAGCTACCACTACATGCTTTACACTCCATCATCCATCATCATGTATAAATACCTCACTCTTTCATCCGTCGTCCGTGCTCATGACGTAGACTTGAATGCCGTGATGCCATGTGCTACAGTTAGTAAAAGTAAAAGCATACATTGGATATACTTAGCACGGAATAAGAAGTATATTTTCGGTCGTGATATTAGTCGTTTGAATGACAGAAGAGCTGGATACACACAAATACATTGAGAAAAGTGTACATATCGGGTTCGGGAATAATAATAATGATATTCATGAGGGATCAGTTCACTCCACTGGCAATATAATATTACTGAGCGAGAGAATCGCTGCTGCTACCACTGGTGTGTGCTCCGTTGAAAAAAACTGCATGGACATAATATACTACATTTATAACATGCGATATGCATTCTACTGTGTTAAGAAGCACACACCAGAGCATTATTACGCTCTCTTTTTTTCATTTCGGAGTAATCCATATCACATCATGGATATAATATAATGCATTGGTGGGAAGAGTGTGAGTGAGATTGTTGGTGTGGTGGCGTGGCCATGGGCGAATAATTTATTGATTTTTTCATCCATATTTCCTCTTTTTTCCTCCGTTCGTCCACTACAATGTTTTATGCTG
>JAQGAP010002305.1:0-15615 GCA_034697805.1 Orchesella bifasciata | reverse complement strand
ACGAGTTAATAACGAACAGGAAAGAATGCTACATTTCATAATCATATCAAAATGTACATAGGTTAAGTTAAGGTTATGGTTAAGTTAAGTAGACGCAAATTCTGCTTCTCGCATTTGCCTTTGTAACTCTAACTCCCGTACTTTAGAGGAAGCCTCAGTTTCTTGACGCTGTCTGACCAAATCGAGTTCACGGAGTTTAGCTTCTAGACCTTCATTTTCTCTCATCAGCCTTTGCTGCTCCGAAACCAGTTTACTGTCGTTCAGTTTTAATAATTCTTCTTTGATTTCAAGAATTTTCTCTGATAGTTTCTTCTTATAAATCTTCAGCACTGAAACGCCTCCAAACCCTTTGTTATTGCAAAATAATGACATAATTTCTCCAATCACATTTTCATGAAACTTGTTAAACTCAGAACCCAATAAGCCTGATGGATTATCATCGAGGTGTTTTACCATCTTTTCTTTGTATTCATTTGAACTTTCATCGATATTCCTTGTGTAAAACATTTCTGCAGTGATTTCAAATACAGTTTTGGATTCAACTGTGCCATCAGCATCCAGAATTAACTCCACCCACTTTGAAATATAACCCTTCAGTTCTTCCCCAGAAACTGGATGTCCACAAACTCGTTTTGTTGAAGCTATCAAAGCTTCCGGACAAAAGATTTTGGTAACAAAATCTATTACACAACTACGAAACTCCTTGTCCCATGTCAGACTGGACTGGTACTCAGCTTCCTCCGGTTTTTGATTGCCAGGACTGCGCATGGCGTAAACCCCTATGTCCTCAAAACAGTTTACAATTCCGGATCTTGTCATTTGGGCTTCAAGATGAATTTCTGAAGTCAAGTCAAACATTTTCTGTTTTAGGTTTTTATGTTTGGGTTGATTTGGAGGGGAAGAAGTGTCATCATAATATCCATACGCGAAGTCTCGCTTTGCCTCAAAGTCACGGAGAAGGACAATTAGTTTTTGGAATACCAAACCGTCAGGCCTGAAAGAGTATAAAATATTTTTCCTATTACCAATTACACATATTGTAATAATTAGCTAGTTTTAAACTGTTACCCAACATCCCCGGAAGCAAACTTGGCAAACTCCAAATACGAATGCAGAAACTGCAATGAATCCTGTGCTAATCTTTTTTCATTAAATATAAATACAGAAGAAAGAAGAACTGAAAGTCCAAAAATGATGGCGTTCTCTTGAGCTCCCGTTTTCTCATCATGAAGCCCTTGTGTGTCCATTACAATAACGGCCACTTCCTTTCCATCAGCTTTCACGTAGAGCGGCTCAAACCACACTTGAATTCCAGAAGTTACTCGCTCCCAGTTGTCTCTCCACTCAAAACAACAATCCATTGTTTCATCTAGCCAAGTTTCGCCTGCATTGCCAAACTTTAAATATTTTATGAATTGGTTTGCCATAAACGATTTTCCTGCACGCTGCTTCCCATTTATTGAAATGATAGCTGCGGGTCTATCCCCAATTTTTGAGAGCATGGATAGCAAATGTGAGACAAAGATAAGAAGTCTGCTTTTGCCATCATTACTTGATGAATTGTTTGCAAGCTGAAGGATTGTGACGCCGACTGATGTCTGAAAATTGGAAACAATATTGTTTTAGAGTTAATTATTCAAATTAACATGTAGTCATTAACATTAATTGTTGCGCATACCCTTTGCTGAATTAATTTATATTCCTCCGTCTCATCTAATACTTCATCTGTTGGCATTATTCCTTCACTATTTTCATGAATAGGTTCAACTTTGCAAGCCGATGAATAGTTGTGTAGAAGTACTCCTATTCAAAGATACGAGTAATAATTATGACGTTTTATTAAGGATTTCATAAGTGTTAGCACGTCCTCTATATTTTGTTACTTACCCTTAATGTAATTATGATTTAAATGCTCCAAAACCCCTGCAAGAGAACCTACAGTTGCAGCGGAACCCTTTTCTGAAACCCATTGGCCAATAATGGCTCTCATAAGATTATATGAGGAGAAATCTCGCTGCCAACCCTCTTTTAAAGCAGGAGTATTGTCGAAATCCAAACCTAAGTTGTGGTAGAAAAATTGCCATTCGTAGACCAGTCCTACATCGTTCCTCAGTATAATTGCAATATCTCCCTCATTGACTGCAGCAGAAAAAGATAATATAATGAACAAATTTAATGTAATACGTTTAAAGTGAAGTTTTGCAAAAAAAAGAAGCTTACCGGATGACATCCTTGCAAGCTTTTATTGACGGCTGAATATAGTTCTGCACATAAATTTTGCAATTTTTTCGAAGCCAACTTATCCTGTTTCGTATGCAACTGGATATAAAATAAAACGTTTGGACAAATCCTAACGAGTATGACACATGCGTGTGGTATTTGTGCACAAACAAGATTCAAGCACTTCAGCTTACTTGAAAATTTTTGATACTTGTTATGCCATATGTGATAACATCATCGTGCAAAACATCGAACATTTCTTATCGTCCCATGAACCGAATTGCAGATATCTGTCTCTGAATACAAATTGCATGTGTATTAATATTCATGTACATATTTATCATATAATGGTTTCCCTTATTCTTATTACCGATTTGAAAAACATTTGCGATTTGCACTGTGAAGAATTTGTAACTTTCTACTCTGTTTCTTTACACTTCCAGCTCTACAATGTCACCCATTTTTTGTAAAATTGTGCTAATAGTAAATAATTTTCACTATGTAGTTTACTTGTAATCATCCGAAAATGGTTGTGAAATCCAGACTGCTAGTATACAAAATGTTTTCCAACATTTTTGCTGACACTGCAAAAGCTTGAAAAAATTTCTATATGACAACGTTTTACGGACGATAATAATACAACCGGAGAAGCTAAGCACACTTTTATCTCCTGCTTTTCATCGGCATATAATCCAAACGAACGTTTTACGTTATCGGGTCATGCAAGCGTTTGCAAACGAAATGTGAGTCGTACACAAAACCATTATAAGAATATTCTATATGATGAAAATACTCTCTATGTCTCAAGTACAAGAAAGCCAAACTGAGCCTTGCTCCATGCACGTCATTCAATAATTAAGAGAATTAAAACCAATTAAATTATGGAAAAACGACTCTACGGGCCATAGTGTCAGTGTTTGTAATTTGATGAGTAATACTACTGCAAATTCACGCTTGGCAAAAGGTACGGTATGGTTCTTATTGTGTAGCAAAAACAAGAATTGTATTGTTTTACGATGGAAAACAACAAAAAATCGCCTAGTAAAAGCCGGCTTATTAAATTGCATTAACATCATAATATGATATTATCAACCTATCATTTCGCTATTAAAGTTCATGATTCTTCACTAATTATTTCGGCAACATCAGTCTCCTTTTGTACCTACCATACCTATGCCTTCAATAACTTTCCGACGTGCCATTACCATACCGCTGGTTGCCAAATAATGGAAGCATTAGAAATTGATTTTGGAGAACAGTAATACTATGTCTCTGTGGATGCGGTCCAAAATGTGTGTAATTATACAAATGATCCTAGATGTATGGATGAATACATGAATGTAGATTGCCAATTGATTCGCTCTGCTTGCCACTTGACGAACATTTGTTACCTGATGTAAATTTGGCAAATCATGAAAATTGTTGATTTTACCGTAGTATTTTCTATTGCAGCATTTAAGAAAAACCAGCATGTAATAATAAGTAATAAGTTGTTCTTCCACAATTCCATAAGTGCTTGGTGGGTTCTGTTTGAAAATGTTTCCTATGTATTCTTTAAAAGTAAATACCTGTATAATGAGTTCATTCGAACCAAAATGGAAAATTTTATCAGAAGAGGTGAACAACAGAGTTGGGATTTTCAGCAGTACCTTTTAAGTGTCAGCTTTCTAAAAAAATCATTTCGATTAAATCAAATATTTTACCTTACTGATTTATAATATACACGTATGATTTCATATTCAAAGTCGCAGCTATTGTTTATTTATGTAGGAAGTTTGACCATCGCTCTTCTAATATTAACCCAGCGAACTCACTTTTCTCTTTACTAGCATACGCATTTTTATAATTTAATAAGTCATTTTTAAATGATATATAGGATAACTGTGGTAGAAAAAACGCGGATAGCCTAGTCCAACCGCTGAAATTGTATAAACATTAGGAAACGATTGGTTTGCATTTTAATTGATGAGGCCGGTCAAAGTTTTTCTGCAACTGTCTACTTACTACACAATTTCCGACTATATCAAGCCGAAGTAGAAACAACCTCAGAAAGATGAAGTTCCACAAACAATCATCATAAGCCCGCACGGTAATTCATCTCAAACCAGTTTTCATGACGAAGAAGAAGGTTTGCACTTATTTTCTTAGTCACATCGCTTCTTGGAACTAATTGGCCTTGAGTTTGGACTGTTTATTGACGGCTGCAACATAAAAACTGAAGCTTTTCGCAAACAAGGCGAAATTATCATATAAATGTTATAAATGAACGACATGAAGTCAAGAACATAAACAATCATGAATAAACATCTCGCACTGCACTCATTCATTCACAAAAAGAATTGTAAAATTTTCATTGTCCGAGTACTACGCTGTAGCGGAGGGTTTGCACTAAACTGTTTGCCCGTACACAACAACACATCGATTCCATTTCAAACTCCAGTGCTATGATGAACTATAAACTGATCTGTCTACAAATCTTACATTTTGGAATAATTTTAACAACAGTAAAGCAGGTACGGTGAATGTTAAAAGCATCTAAATATTTACTTCCATTTCTCAGTATGAAAATCCATTTCGCAAACTTAGTTAGCTTTGAATTGTTTCAGACAAAATGTCAAGTTGGACTCGTCTATGAACCATTCGTTAAGGATGGAGATAACCCCGATTTAACTAAATCATACAGTAAAGAAGACGTGAAAGTGATGCTGAAAATAGTGGCAAATGATAATTTTCACCACATTGCCACCTACCATGTGGGAGCACCGCAAGGTAATTCTTAATGAATTGTTGAACATTTGAAACAAAACTTTATCATAATTTCTCTTGAAACTAGAACCCTACTTGGTTAATTCAACACGGGAAAGATGTTCCAGCATCATCCATACTGCTGTAGCAGCCGCGGAAATAAACCTGGAAACAAGAAACCTTACTCTCTCAATATTCTTGGGAATAAGGTCTCTAAGTTCTTCTGAGGCAAAGATAAATTCTGAAATTGAAGTAGCGTTTGAAATCGTAACTGCCTCAAACCACATTTATGAAGGAACAGTGACGCACATAATTTTTCCGGGTTTAAATGGTTTTAACGAGCTGTTTGATATGAAAGACAGACTCAAAAATGTTTTCATCAGAGCTCGAAAAATCGGGTTAAAATTTGGAGTGCGATTATGGAACTGCGTAGAGGAAATACCTACTCGTGACAAAAATGATTGGGAAGCCAAAGAAGTTATGGAACTTTTTGATTTCATTATTTGCCGAAGATTACCCAACTTCAATACGTTATCAAAAGGACCCGAGATTTATAAAAATATTGTTACAAATGATATTTATGTTGTTCAAGACACAATTCACAATGAGATGGGGTTGACTACTGAGGTGATATTAGAAACGGGATGGCCAGGTGGAATTAATCTTCAAAGTCAAAACACAATTGGCGATATGCTCCATTTTTTGGATTTGATTAAAGACTGGGCTACAACAGAAACACGAATGGTGTTCATTTATGAAGCATTTAATTGCCCATGGAGAGACGGTAATAGGGAAATACTCTGGGGTGGAAACTACGGATTATGGATGCATTCCGGTTCAGTTCTAGATAACTCAAATAGTGCTTATATAAAGAAGAGTACATTAGGTAAGCGAGTTATCTACTTGGAATGGACTACAGAATTTAGTTCTCTGTCTGTAGTTAGATCTCAAATAAACATATTCATTCGAATACTTTACTTTTCTAAAAGCACAAGTTGGAATTCAAGCCAAGGACGAAATAATCGTGGGAAAAATGCATTTAAGTATTATACTCGGGACATTTTTTGTGACGTTGGTGGGACTCATGATTATGATGATTGTACTTCATAAACGGGTTAAAAAACTTAAGAACGGGAAGCTAAGTGAAGAGGAGATTTACGAATTTCGGAGATTCACGGACGAATTTCTAAATGGTTCTATAAAGAAAGGGGTGGATAATGACGAATGTGCCTGGGCAAGACTACCATACAACCGGAAATTCGAACTTTCTAAGGAAAGTTTTGAGATTGGTCAGTGAAAATTCAGTTCTAGAATTTCATAGTATGATGCTAACTAAAAGTGTTTTGATATATTTTCAGAGAACGTTTTTCTCGGGAAAGGAGAATATGGTAGGTGGGAGGATATTTTTCGTATTATATTTAAAATCATGAGCAGTTCATAATTAATAATTTACACTGCTCGCTTTTGAAACCAGGGTCTGTCTACCGAGGACGTATTGGAGAAAGGGGTTCAAGGAACTATGCTGCATTTAAAAGGACAACACTCGAAAGTACAATGTTTGTTCTGAGAGGTTTATTGTCAGAAATCAAAATTCTGATATATTTGGGCCAACATGAAAATGTTGTCAGTCTTTTGGGAGCGTATACAGCCGATATAGCAGAAGGTTTGTAGATTTTTAATCTATAAATTTATATTATAAATGGAAGTACTAAGATTTTGACGATTGCTGGTATCAAATTATAGGAATAGTCTATGTGGCCACGGAATTATGTTTAAATGGCTCATTAGAAGAATATTTGCAAGCAAATGCAACAACTATATCAGATCTGCAGCTGGTCAGATGGGCTTATGAGATTGCAGTGGGAATGGAATACATCAGTTCAAAAAAGGTACTATAAAAATTAGAAAGGTTGAAAGAATCGCAAAATAATCGCAATTTAATTTGCGATATTATTATTACCACGCTAAGATTGTTCACAGAGATCTCGCGACACGCAACGTTCTTTTGTCTGCGAAACTAACAGCGAAGGTAACCGATTTTGGCTTATCTCGTCGTTTGTATGAGGATATGGTCAGTATAAAACAAACTACCCCAGAAAAATTTCCTTGGAAGTGGTCGGCTGTAGAATCTATTAAGGGATTACACTTTTCCACCAAATCTGATGTGTGGAGTTATGGAATTACGCTATGGGAAATCTATTCTATGGGTAATGATACTAATGTGTATGTGCTTTATATATAAAAAATTTCTCTCGGAATTTTATTAATAATTTTTAGCAGATAAATTCAAATCTTTCAAACTTCCAGGTGGTACTCCTTATGCAGGACAACGTTTTGATGAAAATTTTGTCTCAAGACTGGAAATCGGATTGAGAATGGATAGTCCGGCGAGGATGCCTTCTGAAATGTGCGTAATTCAACCTTGTATTACAAGTATTAATTAACTTAACTTCAACTTAAGGAATATAATTTAAAGCAGTCTTCGTTTAAATTTTTACTGATATTTTTAGTTCAGAAATCATGTCTTGTTCGTGGAATCGGGATCCCGAACAACGTCCAAGTTTTGAAGAAATTAAAAAGCAAATACAACCTTTGCTCAAAAGCGTTTTACCAACAGATGCGGAGGTAAAAGCATGTCTTGTCAACAATGAAAGTTTACAAGAAGGGTCACCTATTAGTACAATCCAACTTAACAATTATCTCCGAGTTGGTTATATTGACAAAGAGAGCTTGGTAGATAAATAAAGAATTAACTAAAGTCGTGAACTATCCAATTTCTACGCTGAATTGATTTCAACCCAAACCTCTGAGATGTAGCTGCTACCTATTGCTAAAGTATATTTATAAACTAACGAACAAAAGTCAATAGTTGTTACAATGCCACATTCCTCCACTATGTTTTTCAAAATTCGTACAGATTATCTAAGTTTTGTTTGTTAATTTGGCAGGTAAACTTTTTATGCTTTGAATAAATATTTATCCTTAGTAGCAGAAAGAATCAGTAGTTACCCGTGTAAATACACGTGTTACTACTATGTAACAATCTTGATGTTTCATTTTGTAGCTATGAAGTTTCTACTTGTAAAATGTACAAGATTCTGCGTAGCGAAAAATTTAAGCATACAAGAAAAGTAATTGAAGGTGAGTTTGAATCTCTCAGGAATTGACACGAGCGCAGTCAGAATTAGGTGAAAGTGAATTTCATGAACGAACACAAACGTCGTACCTGTCACTTAGGTCCTTGTGTATAATTTTACTGTTCTTTGGAATTATATTCACCGACTTGGGTTTTTGTTCTGGACATAAGGATTGAATTTATGTAGTAAACGCATTTTTGTAAGTATGCATGTCAAGCGTGGTTAGATAATATTAAAATACAAACAGTACAGTAGTATAGTTTATCATGTGGTTCGCTTGTGTCCACTCTTAGCATTTTAATAATATTTTATACTAATATACCCAACATGGTTTTAAACTGACAAATGAATATAAGTTTTACCCACACATATTGTAGGAAGTCAAGTACAAGCATATTGCAGAAACATGTTGAAGGTGAGCTCAAATCTCTCCGGAATTGACAGGAGTGAAAGAGCTTGCAAGGTGTCAGTTATGTATTTATATGAAAGCCTAAATAAACACCGACGTTGAACGTTGTACGCATATTGGGGATATGCAAACATCTTTATACAGCACCCCTGGTATCCGTTTTAAATTACTTTCTATATTACCTTACACTTTTATGACATTTTTTGAGCGACGGCCTCCACGAGCCTCCACATATATTTTTATATGTACTCATGTATGCTTTAACTGTATGCAAAATCAAGTATTACTTAGACATATGATATGGTAATATATTACAAATGTATATTGACTATTGCCAAATTTTGATCCGAAGTCAATCCATAACTTGATACGTGTGAAACTAAACCCCTGAAAAATAAAAATGCAACCTACTTTCCCCACTGTTTCTTGATAGGCAAATCAATGAAGAAACTGACTGGGTTCCGGTTTGTCTATGTTTCGTGATGCTTGAAGATACACATTTAATGTGTTGCTGTAGGTGAAGTTCAATATTTTTCAATAAATACTATATTCTTTGTTGGTTTAACGTTAGTCATCATGTAGCCTTTGTGTGACTAGTTCATGTTAGTCGTCAGGATGCATTACACGTTTGTTGTCTGATAATTGAAGTAACATTTATCTTTTTATAATCATACTAAAACCCAAACCCAAAATCAATATGAAACGGAATAGGAAACAAGTTGCCATCCCAGAAAGTAATTTGCAGCACATGTCACGACGAAGTTCAAGTTTAGTAACGGTTAATCTTGATGATGAAACTACAGATGAAGAAATTGAAAGGTCGAACGGTACTACTCCTGTCATACAAATTCGGGATGAGCATGGGCTGAGTAGCACCGATAGAATCTTTCAAATTGTAGTAGCGGATCGTAACAACACTCCACCATTGCCAGAAAACGTTCCAGCCGGCGTTTGGAGGAAAATGATATCTTGGTTCGAAACTTGCAACTGCAAAAGGAACGGCTTGGGATGCTGCAATCAAATTTCAGAATATTTTTCTAATAAATTGCAACATGCAAATAAAATGCTGCAAGAAAAATGTGGAAACAGCTTCCTGGAAACATACTTCTTGTATGCAAGTGGTTGCGGCGTTTCTCCATTTCACTTCGACAAGGACAAACAGCAAGTATCCTGGTTGAAAAAGGTTTGACACTTCTTTTGTTATGATAAAATATTGCGCATACCATCGTCATTTTTCTTTGAGACCATTATTTCAGCAGAAAGTAATTAAAGTTACAAAATCACAGGAAATTCAATTTTATGATAAGTAATTTATGCAAAGTGAGTTATGGATTTACTTAGCGCCAGTCTGTTTGTTCTTTCGTACACTTGCTACCTATTATATACTAATTTTATTTAAATAAATATGCAACAGTTCCCGGGAATAATTTAAGGAGGTTTAGCTGATTCTACGTCTAAATTAGGGGAACGGAGCATCATTGAGAAACCTTGAATGACTGTAACATATGACGATAAGTAAATCGACTGCATTTACAACATAAGTTGTTGCGCTAAAATATAGAGAAGATAAAAGAAAGAAAGATAAAGAAGTTGTTACGCAAGATATGAAATACTGGCTAATTAGCAGATTAACTAAGCATTTCGGCAACGAGAAGCCACTAATACAGCCGTTTAGTGGCAGCAATAAAAATTTATGGGCCATTGGCAAAGTTTATGACGTAAAATGTGATCGATCATTCTTTCAGATTTGTCTGGTAGTGCATAAATACAAAGTTTGTCGCGACTTAATATTGTAGTTATTAAACATTTAAAGATCTTTTCATATAATAATTTAAAAAATCAGTTAAGAAAACGCCACCTCGTCTTTTTACTCCAAAAGCTAGGAAGAATATGGAGTCTTCACCATTCAAAAATTTGTTCTTCTTTCTTGCCATGCTGTTAGTTTTGCTGGTATGTTTAAAACGGTTCGTGATCAAATTATTTTCATTCATTTATTTCAATTCAGTACTGAAACCTTCAGGCAAGCACTCCGTTTACGGAATCAAGAAGAAATAAACAATCTCCAGCAGTTACTGCTAGAAACAAAAAAGCTATGGATAAAATGGCCGTGGACGACGCTTAATATTGCAATTCCAATTCAAGGCCGACATAAAAAGCACGCCACATAAACAAGTTGGAATAACTAAGGTCCGGCAACAATTTTTAATTGCTATAATATACGTTCTCTTAATTTTGGAACGTATGTAACAGTTATATTTGTAATTTTCTTATTTTCTAAACCTAAAAATATCGTTCTCACAGGCGCGAATAAGTGCCAAATACTTTATTGTATAGACCTTAAAAGAATAATTGAACGATTTCAAGAAAAAAGGGCTTAGTAAGACGGAAATTTTAAAACGCTAGAATTTTAATAGGATGGTTTTCGTATGTCCGTCCGTTTTCCGAGGAGTTCAAAATTATATTCGTTTTCATTGCTGCACTACATGTTACTATTTGTTTTGAAATTTAAAAATAAAAAAATGCAGTTCTTGGTTACGTTTTACTAGTCCCCTTTTTTCGTGAAACTACTCAATTATGCTAACTTATGTTAAAAAATTAATATTTTTTTGTTAAAAAACTTCGATTATTCTCACTATTAATTTTTAACATACACATATCGCAATCATTTGTTACTAAATTTCTGTTAAAGCACCGATACTATAAAATCGTATTGAAACAACATGTAGTTGATTAATAATTTCGACATGTTTGATAATAAATAATAGTTTGCGTAAAAAGTATAATCCAGCGCCAAATATTCAATTATACCCTTACGCTAAGGTGTAGCAGTTGATGTAAAAAACGGCATGCAACTCACAAAGTTCTGGCTACATCTTCTCCACGCTGGTAATCAAAATCATTGTAACTGTTGTGGTGCATAGCAAATATTTGAAAGCGAAGTCATAAAAAGTTTAACTACAAAGAGTGGACATCCTCGTATTCCTCACAAAATTTTAGATTTGAAACAGTTGCTGAAAGTTAAATTACAAAGATTCAGAAAGTCATCTCCATTTAGACCTGTGGAAGAAAGAGAGTCAAAATACGATATTGTGCGATCCGATGAAGCTGTAGAAAATTTAAGTAGTCTAGGATATAAAGTTCACCATTCGATATTTCCATAATCACCGGATTGGGTCTTGCGGCTTGTCTCCACAGATCGTTTGTCGTCTTTTAAAATAAGTCGTGTTTTTTTAGCCTAAGCTGTAGGTTGGATTGATCATACATCATCCGATAATGTTTCGCTTTTGAGTTTACTTGCAGATTTATGAAAGTAGTGAACTGCAGTATATTACATAATTTCTTACTCCGCTGCTCAATCGTAGTAATTCTTAAATTCACTTACAGGTGCCGTACTATATTGTGAACACTCTGGCATCCGTTGATTTGGCTATTCAAGCTAAACGCTTTATAATCAACATGATTGCAGCCCAAGAAGGGAAATCCGCAGAAATTCAACTGTATATGAGGAATTATATGCGGGGGGCAAATATTTTGCTACGAGTTGGATTGTTTGTATCCATGCATTCATACCCTGAAAAATACACCAAGGTTGTTCGTACTTCAAGTGCATCCTCGTATGCCAAACATCTCTACACCAAGAAGGTAAACTTATTAAAGTTTGAGCCAATAAGTGTCAAATGTGATATAGTAAACAAAATTTATAGCATGCGAGTGTCTTTACAGGTATTCATTCAGTCAATACTAATATGCTGTACGAGCCTGTGTGTGGTCTTGATCAAGACCCATATCGGGCTTCTAAATGGGATTGAAGACCACATAATTGGAAATGCAAACGACATTAATTCGCTATTCTGTCTGAGAAAGTCGTGCAGGGATATTGATCCAGATGAATTAGACTCCACAACAATAGCACAAGGAATACTCGGATGGATCATAAAATTTGCAGGAAACTTGTTTTTGCAAATTGCTCGAGACGGTATTATGTTCTCAGCCTTAACATTGGGCAAATCTGCAAACGACTTTCAGTTCAGGAGACGAGTTAAAAACCTTACTCCAGCGAATGCTTCTGAAATAGGCACTGTCATTCTAAACGATTACAAATGGATAAAGAAAATTTCAACACACATCAATTCGGCTTTCAATATTGTATTCAGGTTCTTTGTGCTTGCAAACATTTTCATGTTCGCTGTATTCATAGAAGAGTGGTTTAACCCGCACATGGGGAAATTACTCAAGGGAGTCAAGTTGGCAAACATTGTGTTTGTTTGCATAACATTCTACTACGCAAATCAAACAGCTAAAACTGTAAGTGAAGTATTAATTTCAGTAGCAAAGGCAGTTTTCTTATCCAATTGCAATCAAATGTATCGTATTTGTTTTTTAAGGGAGATCGATTCAGAGAATGGATGAAGAAAGAAAAGAATCGTAAGATTTTGGGTCTGACTCAAATGGATGTCATGATGGAAAACTCATCCTCCTCTTCCATCGGTTTTGGCCGAGGAGCACTTTTCATTTATGACTCAACACTAATTGGGGTACCTTCAATTTTTTTATTATCTCAAAAACTTTGTGGGTAGTCTGAGTAGGTTTATTTCGTGTTTCAATAGTAATTCAATGAACATTTACAAATGAATCAAATATAACAATTATAGATTGCTGGTGTGGTAGTTGCCTACTTTCTGGGAATTGTTGAAACCAGGCCCAAACACGAGGAATATTGTAATTGCACAAACAGTTCAACATTTCGCTAGTCATTAAGGTTGCAGGAAAAGAACATTGGGCTAGCAAAAAAACAGGAAGGAAACTATTTATTAAAAACTAAACT
The DNA here is from genome assembly GCA_034697805.1 of Orchesella bifasciata. Lineage (NCBI taxonomy): Eukaryota > Metazoa > Arthropoda > Collembola > Entomobryomorpha > Orchesellidae > Orchesella > Orchesella bifasciata. The sequence continues at coordinate 2,279 of JAQGAP010002305.1, read as the reverse complement.
ATAAAATGTTACGAAGTTTGAAATCGAATTATATTTAAAATATGTGTTTCACGAATTAATTAATTGTCAATCATCAATGTAGGAAAAAACAACAACAAATTGTAATAATATGGTAGTTACAATTAGTTGGAATATAAATATTGGTAGATGTCACTTAAACAGAGGTGCACGAAAATTATTATATATTTTAATGATATATATATTATTTATTATTTATAAGACGCGTACTATTTTAAAACTATAACAAGCCAGGGTAAAGTGAAATGAAATTTTTCATAGGATTATACAGCCTCATTGGTATAATGAGATGGAAGTAAAATTGAGAAAAGGATTTCGTGTTTAATTTAGAGATGCTATGTTAGTGTAATGGTAAGTTAAATGCACTCAACTCATGTTACTCGATAAGATAAGCATAAACTATAAACATATTTTATTGATATTGATGCCACAGAAGGTGGACTGTGTTAATTTTAAGTTATGGGTTGGATTTGGTATGGATGAGATAATATGATTTTTAGGATGTAATGGAATGGTTTTGGTAGACAAAGAGTAGGTTTCAAATTAAAGAATAGTCAGGAATTTATTCAAGAAAAGAGAAAGCTCAAACTCTAAAATGGAAAATGGAATCGAATTGTGATTGCCTCAGCTTCTGGAAGGCGAATGAGGTGGAAACGTAAAATGATTGAGAATGATGGCTTCGATTCAATGTATCTTTTCAAGGACAAAACTACATGACAAGAAATCATTTCTTAAGAACATGAACAAGAGAATAATGACTTGAATATACGTACATACTTGGACATGAGAAGACATTGGTCATACAAGAAGAAATATACATAAGTTAGCTGAAGAAACAAGAGTTCTTTTTGGCCCGTAGTCTGATATACATAATATTATAAGTAGATCTGATTGAAACATTTGACATTCATACGCATCCTAACCTGAAGACAGAATATAAAGGTAAAAACTCTAGGCACATAATCATCATTATGAAGATCACTGTCTACACAAATACATATTTTAACACAGGTTCATGAGAGTTCACAAACAGATATTCTGTACGATAAAAATTAACAATGATATAATGTAACATGTAACAATCAAACAATGTATTGATGTCCAAATCCAAGTTCTCAAACCCCTCATATAGCCCAGTTTTTAAAATGCAGCAACAAAATAATGTTTCTTTAGTTTAGTTTGCACTTGCATAATATATTAATCAGTATTGAACTTCATTCACAAGATAATAAAATGTAGTCACTGCGAAAGTTTATCTATGTATAATTTTGTCAGTTACTTACAATTAACAGGAAGTAAACTTTTAAACATATTCAAATGAGCAACTTTATGCATTCTGAACTGATCCACAAGCAGCCGCCAATTAATAGACCAACAACGATGCGTTTTGTATTAAAAGCATGTGACTTGACACGTGACGTTTCACATTTCACATCATCAGCTATCGTTACCTCTAATAAAACTTACTCTCGTCAGATTTAGATTATTTGAGGAGAGAGATTTCTGGCAAAACTCTTTCAAAGCAAGGCTAGGGCTACTGTCGAATTCGAAACCAAGGTTAAAGTAGAAAAATTGTCATGCTACCCCAATCTTACACCGTTCCTCAGTATAATTCCAATATCTCCCTAGTTGGCTACAACATTAAAAAATTGTAGTTACACAAATTGCAAAAAAGCAAATATTAGGGGCATAAGGGCGTAAAATCGACCTTACACAAGCTTATAGAATGACATGATTCTTGAAGAGTTTTTATAAACTAGAATGATTTGGAAGCAGGAAGGTTATGAAAAAAGAAAATGAAGTTAACTTTGAGAAACCGATCTTTCACTGAGATCAATAGAAATTCTTCAAACAAATTCAATTGACAATGATGCATGAGACCGGTATGCACAAAAAACCATAAATTCGTGTGTATTGAAATATTTGAAGTGCCACGAGCTAGATTTAACATTTGCTCGGCACATTTGCTCACTTGCTGCGTCTTGTGATTTTTGTACTCCAAATACTAAAGTTCCTAGCGATCAAGATGACGGGTTGCAAAATAAAAATCAAGACGTTTTGCAACAGCAACAGGAACAACCATACTATTCTCTCCGTCTTTATGTAGTTACTTGCACGCACAATGACTTCTTCGTAATTCTGGCGAATGTTTCATGTTCATGAACAGGCTGAGCTATAAAGCCCGAGTCCCGCAAAATTATTAGCCAGAAAAAAAAAACAAAGTCACGTGACTAAAGTCAGTGTTCAGAAGCCAGAAATGG
>JAQGAP010002304.1:0-15615 GCA_034697805.1 Orchesella bifasciata | reverse complement strand
CTGTGAATTCTATACTCTATATCAATTATCTTCACAGAAGCCCTTACAAATACTTCTTAATGCCTAAAACAGCATCCGTCTAATCTACTTAATAGTAGTCTATCCTCTATGAATATATTTTACCTTACAAGAACGAAACTTTATTGAACAAACCATTTTTATACGAATAATAATAAATAATTAGAAATTCAACATTCAAAGGAAACCATTTTGGAAGTATCTCATCTTCATCGCCATATTAATAATTTTATGAGACATCTAGATCTACTAATCATTGAAATGATATGATTGCTTCATTAAACTTACATTAACGTTTAGCTAAATACACGCCGTAATTGATTTGAAAACAGAAACATGATTGTTTTAACGATAACTCACATATCAGAACTCATTCATCCTGTTTGGAAGTACTAACACCAACTCACCACATTTAGTTAATAATGACATGTATATTATAGTTTATTAGATATTATTTTTTTCATAAGTTAGACACATTGGCTGAAACCCAGGTACATAAGGTTGAATAGGTATCAAAGATCAAACAATTCTAAACCGAAAGCAGATGAGTTATTTAGTTTTCTTTCATCAGCAACACTGTTAAACTTTCCTTCACCATCCTTCCCTATATTTTATTCCCTTATGTACTTTAAGTATATATTTTAACAGACATATTTTAAAGAAAAGTATCCTCTCTTTGCAAATTCAGAACTGTTCTCCAGCAGCATAACATTTTAGCCTTTCAACCAACGTTAGTAAAACTCGAACAAAAATTTTTATCTCAGATTCTTTTCCAAATACTTGATTTGATATTGATAACAACAGCAATGGCGTTTTATACAATATAGCTAACAATTTTTTTATATAGGTATTTTATGCAACGTCAGAAAATTGACATACTGTTTTCCATTGCTCGATCCGATAGGTTTTTTGGTTTCTTGAAAAATATACTCGTTTCAGTCAGCCATGTATTTCTAGGAAGTAATATACATATTTTATATACATTTTACATACATTTATATTAGTCGTTTAGTCACATTTTTTAAATATAAGCACCGACTTTCTCTTTAAAAATTGCACTACGGCCAAAGGAGATTCTGTGGATAGAACACCTTACCTAAATACTTTAACCATATAATACCTACCACATATAACATTCACGGACATGTACACTTTTTAATTATTATTAAATACAATATGAAATAATTGAGAATACAGATACACAGAGTGCACAACGTTTTACATCTAATAAACTTGATCTGGTTTTTAGTAATTTAGTAAAACATCATCATTTTTTTAACGATAATACATCTAATATATCAATTTAATGATATTTTTCCAAGTAAACTGTATTGATCATAGTCTTGAAGTCTCCAATAACATTTTTCTTTTGTTTGGGAAGAAGACGGAACACAGGAATAATCAGTTACAATATAGAGAGATGATGAAACTCAAAATATGGACTTTCACCATTTCATTCATTTTGTGTACCCATATTATCCATAAAATCCATTCATATAAATATTTTTTTAAATGTTTAACAAGTATAGCCATACAGGAAATAAAGGAAAAGCTGAGACTTTTGTAAACTCCAGTGAAAGTTATTTTTTGCCAATGCCAATCTTGTGTTGAAAGTGAACGATATTGAAAAATGATAAAAAGTGTAGAAAGCTCTGTGAAAGCGTTTTTCGAATAGACATGCACACCCATTTTTTTTTGGTTCGGAAAACTACATAGACTGCAAACTAGATCTGATTTTCTTAGAAAGATTTGCGAATTTAAGGACTAGTATATTTCGTGCTCTTTAGTAATTTTTTGGTCTGATTGAGAATGTTAGTAGTAGTCAAAGTCAACTACGATCTACTTCATGTTAGTTTTGTGAAAGGCTCTCATTATAGAACATCTACTGGTCACGTCACTCTCACTTCCAATTAATATGATTGAGGTTGTGGTGGTGGTGGATCTAACGAAATGAAAAGTCAGGAGAGCAGAGACCAGAGTTCAGTTTAAATTTCTTGGAACGAATGGAGTCGTAAGCTGCTTATATTATAAGTTACATCATATGTAAAACCGTAACACACTTTGCTAAAACATTGCAATAACGTAACGAAACGGATTATTTCACATAAAAAATACATATATATTATACACCACAGATAATAATTAATTCGTAGAAAATACACGGAGGAGTACTAAATTATTTAGGAAGCTTAACCGACCCACTCATACGAATGTAGAATTTAGAAAACGTCATCCTCCTACCTAATAAAATTATGGATATTCCCAGTGAGTCTTCTGGGCTAGTTATGTTACCACTTTGGTAATCAATTCATATATTACCCAGTAATGCAGTGGTAGTCGTAATCAAATGGTGTTACGTTAGAACAACGTGAATTTTCACCATTGTTTTCACTATTATGTACATCTGTACTCTGTTTCGTTCAATTCATGTGTAGTTTTGTTGATTGTTTTTCGGTGCGTCAATAATTAGTATTATTCGGATCCGGAATGACGATGATTTTTCGTCCCAATAAAAAACGTGTCCACGTGTCTCCCTTGTTTGATGTCGAGTCACTAATTAATTAATGTAGTTTTAGCGTACGTGTATATTTGTTCAGAGTCAAATGTCATTGTATCAACTTGTCCTTGTCAAATGTGTTCATCATACCGTATTACTACAGTTCGATAGGGTGGATTGCGAATTGCGAATCACCAACCGATGCGTCTATTTCCTTGTTGATGTCAATCGAATTGAGAACAATAAAATATGTATTGTGAAAAAGAGAAAGTATTTCGGGGAAAGACAAAGACAACGAATCTCAGAGATGGCATGCATGAACATGGTGATCATGACATGAAAAAATTACATTAGGAACGACTACTATACACACGTCTCCTTTATTCTTCCCGTGCCAATTAGCATAGAAAGGAGGAGCGGAACAAGGAAATTGGATTTTATCCTGGAACCAATATGCATACCAAATTATATTGCGAGAACGTGTTTGTGCATTGGGGAAAAGTGGAATGCTTTCAAATGAAATATATATATTCTTTTCGCTTTCTCTTTTCATCATTCATCCCTTTCTTTTTTGCATCACTGTGTCATGCACATCATTTCGTTCTGCTAATGAGAAGGGAGTACGATGAGATCTAAAAGTAGACCAGTGTTTACTACAACCAGGGGAATTCACACCATAATAATATTTGATACCATATTGTGTAGGTTTTTAGGTGTGTAGGATCATAAAAAATAAAAATTCTTTTCGTACACAAGTCCATTACGGACACTCTCTCCTTATAAATCTTGTCTTATTTTAGAACAAAACAGACCCGAGTGGTGGAATGACTAGTTCGTGTTGAAGTATACACAGATCAGATGAGAATTGATAGATCAATCCATTTCAGTACAATTTTGTACCATTCATTTTTTTTTGTCCTTGTATCACAATCATATTATACATCACTCTGCTTTTTACTTTTACTCTGTCAAGAACGATCCAGATAAAAACTCAAAACGTGAGAGTCTTAGGCCTTTCTCCCTCGGACCCTTTTGGAATATATTGAAGTTGCCAGTCTAGTTATAATCATGATGGATTCCTATGTTTTATGTAATATACGGAGTATATATATATATACGAATGTATGTGTGAATATACAAACATACGTATTGTATTATAGAACGAGTTTTTGCCGATTAGAACTGAAGCCTTGAGAGTTGTTGTTGTAGGGAGTGGATTTTGTTTTGTAGTAAAATAAAAAGGAGAAAGATGTTTTCCTTGGGAGAAAGCTGAAGCTTTATTTCTTTTCCGGAGAAGCAGCTTCTTCCGCCTCTTCTTCTTCACTGCCCTTACTTGTCTGAGGTGTGGCTGGCGTTGGCTCATCTTGAAACAGGGGATTTTTCACTTCCATTTCTCCAGCCTGGAAAAGAATAAGAATAATGGGAACGAATTATAAATAAATTGCATTACTTTGCTTTCCCTCTTGTCTCTTGTCACCAGCAAGACAGGATGGGATGAATCGTGCTTAATGCCTCAGGATTCGAATTAATTTGATGGAAAGCAAAGCGCAACTTACTGGAGCAAGACCAGGACATTCGTAAACGGTGTAATCTCCATCCTCATTGTCATCATCGCTTTCCACATCCGAGCCCCCTGATCCCTGTCGATCACCCTGTATTGCCCCTTTTTGTAGTGCTGCCATTTGTTGCTTTTGGTGCTGGTAATGGTACATGTGTGCTGACTGTGCGAGTTTCCGGTCACCACCACTTGGGGTGACATCCTTGCTAGGACCTTTTTGCAAAAAAAAATAGTTGAAAATATAATAAGCATTAGGGTGATAATGTCATATGAAGTGAAACAAGCAAAAAATTTGCATAATTGACACCGCGACATGACTATGACAAATCCGTGCAGTCTTCAACACTCTCAAGTTATTTTGCATTGTGGAAGCATGAATCGGATCAGCGTATAAAATATGCAAATGTGTTTGTATGCCAAGAAAAGAAAGCCAATTTCCACTCTCTTCCTGTCAAAAAGCACCAAGTCAAATATATTATGTGATAAGAGCAGACTGGAAAAATACCTGTTACTCCATAAGCTGGATAGTCAACATCCGCTGCGGCCTTGATGCGCTCGTGGATCCTGGAGGAGTGAACATAAAAATATTTGCATATTATTGATCGTCCCCTTTTACAAACGAAGAGGAAAATGGGGAAGAAGGGTTGTGTTATATTATCAATTCAATGGGTTATCTTATTCTTTGGATCTGCTCCATCATTCGCATTAGAACGATTATAAAAAATAAACTTTGCAAAACAACTCAAAAGAAAAGCAACTCATCGTCATTTCGCTATTTATAGAAATAAATAGCTCACATTAAACTAATTTCGAGGGGAAAGCCAATTCAAGTCAAGTCAGACAAGATTATTGTTGTAAGAAAACATATTATTATGGTTTAGCGTTCTCTTTCTTCATACAAAATGGATGGTCCTTACATGCCAGATCCAGATAAAATTTTGGAGAGAAGAGGAATATTACTTTTTTAGTAGAAGCATGCAAAATATTTGACAAATACCTGTACCAACAAATTCCTGCTGCTATTATACCCACCACTGCGGCAGCACTACAGCCCGCTATGATAGCTGGATGGAGAAAGCACAAAAAGAGAGAGAAAAAAATGAAAGAAACGTGCATAAAATTTTCATTAGCTTCCATTCCATTTCTCATCCTTTCCCTTCATCCTACACACATTCCGGGAGACTGCTCTTTTGTGTTATTTTAAGAGGGATGTAATACACACTTTTGGCATTTTGTATTATTTATTAGGCTGTCAAACCAGAAAGGGAAAACTTGGAGTCGACAGCCGGAATTGTGTAGCAGAATGAAAAGAACGAAGGGAATAAAACCAAAGTGGTCCAATCCAATCCAAGTTTTTAGTAAAGTCAAAAAGGTAAATGCTGATTGTACCTACCTATATAATACATGTCTGAGTATGTAAAGGATTTCTCCGTAATTTGAGTGGATGAAAATCCTGGATAACTTGCGGAATGGTCGGATGCCATAACATGACTTGGTCCAGGAACAAAATGTTTTACAGGATCCTCCGGATCTTCGCTCTGCTCTTTTTTCTTCATAAAATAAAAATCTGATTGTGATTGTCCGTCCACCACCTCATGTTGCCCACCTTCGTGATGGTGGACAGCATACTGACCAGCAGCAGGAGCCCTGTCAAGGGAGGGTTCAGGGTTGGTAGATAGTGGCAGCCTTTGTTGTTGTTGTTGTTGATCTTGTATGCTATTATCATTTAGTTGATTTCTCCATAGTACGCTGTTAGCCCGCACGTTTGCCATTACGCTATCTGGCTGCTCTTCTTGCAACGGGGGAGATGCATATTGGGGAAATTGTTCTGCAGGAAGGTAGAAACGGATGTCGTTGGGTTTGTACCCAAACTGCCGGGGCAGTTTGAGCACTGACTCCCGAGCGAGTGTATCATCATTCAGGTCAGGACCTCCCCCGAGATAACCGAGTGGCGAAATGTCATAGTTTTGGGATAAAAGCGGCTTTGACAGAAGTGCCTCAGGGCCTACTGCCGCTGCCAGGGATGCTAGTTTGTCTATTAATGCTTCCTCATCTTCGTCTGAAAATGAGATAAATATATATGCACTTGCTATTTCATGCTTTATGAACATCTGAGAGACACCAATAAGCCCTAATCAATCCCTAGAAAATTATTTATACGGACAAATGACAAAAACAAATTAATTGTCCGTATTTATCATTATATGAGTGCAATAACCTGCCAGACTAACAGAATAAATTTAATTCATTCTACCATTCATGGGTTGGTTTCGTTGTATAATACATAAAAATCAGTTAATCCCCTGATGCAAAAAATATGGCACGAAGTCATCATCACATTAACAACCGCTATCACGTACATATCACGACTACGTGTAGGCGTTATTGGTGTCCCCTCAGCTATCACGCAGTTCGCTAGTAGTAAAGATAGCTCGCATACCACAGAGATGAAAACAACAATAAACACATTATTTTGATTGTACTAACCTGGATATGAATGCGGTGCAGACTGGGCAAATGAAGCTTTGAGAAGAAACAAAATGCCAAAACTGAGGGATGACAAATTCATCCTCTTTCTTTGCGTCTTCCTTCCACGACGGAACAATCACTTTATAATTCACTTCCAACAACCGTATACACTTTAAAGTTGCGGGGAAAGATTCGGATTTTGAAAGCACACAATCACCTTCAGTCACATCAACTTATTTTGACCTTTGTCAATATGTCATGAGAATTGACATGAGTGGAGAAAACGAATGTGTAAAAAACAAACAAATCTAAAAAATATATTTATTTGGAGCTCCAGCACTATTAGAACAGCCTGACGGATTCTTTAATAGAGTCTACACTGAACTGGTTGTTATTCTGATTAGCATGAATTCCATCATATCGTCAAAAGCACCAGGACCACTCTATACCATACCACCACCTCCTACGATATTTCCAGGGTCATAAGGATTGGAAAGCAGCAGGAACAGAGATACAGAGAAGCTCAACCATATGAACTCAGTCCAGCAGTTGCTGACTTTCTCTCACAGAATCCAATAAGAAATGGAAATGGAGCGACAGTAGTAGTACTAGTGGCACTGCTACATTTCATTGAAAAAAGATCGGATCGGATGCATAAGGCGAAGATAGCATTTAGCAGCGGCTGTTTGCTTAAGGACGAAGAGAGGGGAAAGTTTTAAGAGGTATTTTCGTACTAGACTAGGAGACACCGTTGTATACCCCCTTTCATCAGCGTATTATTGCTCTCCGATTCCGATATACGGATAGGATATAGGAGGGAAGCACTAAAATAATGTAATTTAATAGCAGTCTCCTTCCCCTATATTTGAAACAGAACACTAGTGGGTAAATAGGTAGTAGTAACGCTTCCAGTGTGTGTGTGCTCCTGCTGGCTCTGGTTTGGCTCCTCCGAGTTTAAGTGAGTTTTATGAATGTTGTGTGGAATGGAAATAGAGGCTCTCTCGCCTATGCCTTTCGCCAAACTTTCCCTTCCTCAAATATAGGAACATGCATCACATTCACAGGCTCCTATACACAAATACACATGCGAATTACGGCTTATATCAACAATATAATACGAACTTTTACATTTATGCAGGGAAAAAATAACATGGAAAAGCTACTCACACATTTCACTGTACTTTCTTCTAGCACTTTGCTTTTCGCTGCCACGATGTGACTCCAACTTGCAACAAGATCTTTTTGGGACAGAATCAATGGGAAAGGACGATCTGAGCGTGCGGAAAATGTACGGAGGTAATCAATAAAAGGTCCTTTTACAGACGTCACTAGCCCAGCTATGTACATATACTCATCCTACATTATATATAGTTGACGATATGTATTTTACTTTTCACAACTTATAGCTACAGTTCAGCAGTGATATATGACTAGAGGTATAAAAGGTCTAGATTAAACACGACGTAATAGCATTTTACAGAGAAAACTACCTTTTAAAAGGAAACAAGACTATGATGGTTCATAGCGGTGGTGTGGCAGTGTGTTATGTTATGTTGGTTTTTGTGGGAGCCAAGCCAGCAATGACTTGGAAGTTAGCATGTTGCAAACTACATTTATTTGTATACTATGTGAGCAAAGGGCAAAGAAAATAGCTGTTACTTTGCTTCCACAATAACATGAGTAACCGTTAATTCCTCCTGTTTCAGTTTGAGCCAACTAAATGGATATGACAGGAGCATAATAGAAGGTAGATGCATGTGTGCCAGACCAAACCTTATAAGCCGATTTGCTACTCTACTAATGCTGTGTGGACGTTATATCAAATTGGCTTATGTTTTTAAGCCTTCCAGTAGAGTACTACTCGTATATACAACTGCTCTTCTAATTAGTTTCTATCACTGCGAATATTGCCTATGAGTTTGTACTATAACATATGTATGCTTATGACCAGTTATCCTCATTTCATTTTATTATCCATACTGTAGTTTCCAGTTCCATGAATAAACATTTCATTAATTTCCTCCTGTCGTCATCATTCCAATGACTTTCATTCTATATTAGAGGCTTACTGTACTTATTATGCTGATAATATGTACGTATTTTACTTGTTAACAAGCTTATATATGGTTTTCCTCCATGAAACCGCTGCTTCTCTCATTGTCAGACGTAATACATATTAAAGTACAAAATTTCCAGTTTATTAATAATTTCGTGACGGTCCATGACAAAAAAGGAAATAAGCTCATATTATTATGAATGTTCATCGAAACATAACCACCTACACTTCAAATACGCAACATCTGGTTGCGGTTGGCTTCGCTGCATGAGTGCAACTTTGTAGTATACTATATGAGTTGTTATCAACCGAATAGTGGAGTGGTTATGCTTTTGATGGTCTTAGTCACTACTACGATATTATTCCTAGTCCCAATGCAAATAAAAATACCTATAATATACCCAGCCACTTTTCATTTCCATGCGTATCTACCTAGTATTTTTTCGAGAGCTGAATGGAAAGTCTGGCTACCGTTTTCCTGAGAGAATTTGGTAACCTTTCCTCCAGAAAGTTTGTTTTCCGCAATGTGGTTGACGTGAATATTATTGAAGTTGAAGGATTTACTACTCCCGACCGCACACAAGTGCGTTTCCTTAAGCTTGGCAAGAGGTAACGTATTACAAACTTACTTGCTGCATACACTCACTCGCTCCTTGCATACAAATTTCAAAATGATTTACGACAAGGGATTTCTCATGGAGTAATAATTAATCTACTAAAAATGAATCCAGAGAACGCTCCTCAATTAATGTTTCAATTAAGGTGGTTACATGCTCAAAATTTGCATTATTAAAACTGACAAACTAGAAGATTTATTCGGCGATTGCTTTTCAGAAACGATAAAAGATGAACTTTTAACATAACATATAACATTCATTTTGTCAATATTTCGAAGAGTATTCTATCAGTTTATTTATAACAATAAACACATCATTTTCGAGGAGAGCTTGGTTATTATTTTTTTCATATTTCATTATATATTTTTGATCGATCTTTTTCCATTGTAAAAACTTCCACAACCATCAAAGTTCATTTCTCAGCTAAAATTCATTGCACACAAGTCATATTTTATGAAAGCATCAATTTTTAAAACATCATTAACCTTATTCCTCTCTCCAGCAATTATTATAGCGTAAACTCGTAATTTTAGTTTTGTTTGAAATTTGTTGACTGTGAAAGGCTGGTTTATAGATGGAATTTAATTTAGTTTTGTTACATGTAACAGTCGTTAAAATGCTTAAAATTAATTTTGTTCATACAACCACACAAACATATCATCGATCATAAATCATACCACACACGACACGGACACGACATTCCATAAGGCTCCGTGTAAATACTTTAAAAGTGATTATGATCATCGTCATTTTTACCTTAGATTATTAGAACAAATGTTCATAGTTCATACAAAAAACAACACACACAAACATATATATATTTAACACTCACAATCAGTACGTTTGAAAATCAGGAATACTTCTTACTTTGTTAATATTGTACAATTATTTGCATTTCAAAACATGCACTAGTAGACCAGTGATCTTCACCATTACACAATATTATGTATATATTATGTAAAATGATTATTTCGGTAATCTTATTCTGAATTTAAATGTACAAGTTACTTTAAAATTGATAAGGTATTTCAATAACATTATTACTACTGGCTATATATACACAATAAAAACTTAACTAACATTGACTGTTACAATGCAAACATCAAGTCACGTCGGCACAGTCATTTCAGTTTAAAATTAATTTTTACTTGAAGGTATACACATGATGAACTATGACATACAACAATGTGTATAATTCACACATTTCATACGTTTTCCTTTGTTTGTATTCGATCCTATTTTACTTACAACTATCAGTCGAGTCAATGCGCGAGAACAATAAACAAACCTGCTTGGCTTCTTTACGTGTCATTATCATAAAATATTTACAGTTTCTTTCGAGGTTATGTTGTATAATATTTAGTAAATTATGTGGGTGGGTGCTTTATGTTCCCTTTAGTCTGAGCTTGACATAACTGACTATTTTGCTTGTAGAACAGTTTTTTTACAGTTTTGTTTTATGCGAACCTTTAAATGCAGAATTCATTTACAAGTTGTTATTGTTGTTGAATATTTCATATTAGTATAATTTTTTACACTACAAGATTATCATTAACTTACGACTCACAACTTTGTTGGGAAAGCATACAATTTTCAAGGTTATTATGATGTAACCTCAGTTCAAGACGAAAGCCAAGCCGTACACGTTCAACGATGTAGCATTTTCCAAAATGAACAATACATAAAAAAGGTTATCTCTTTAATAAAAAATTTAATTGTTAACCCAACTGAAAGTAGGTTTAAAAAGGAACCTTAAAACATCAATGAGACGACGATTTCATTTCATCTGCTCAAACAAAAGGCCTATGTAATTGATTTAAGTAGCTCAATTTTCCATCACGAAAAGGGAAATGAAAATCGAAAAGCAAAACCATTATTATTTCGTTAGCTACTAGTCTTACCACTACTACTCCCGTATACACTGACCTTACTAAATATTTTTGGCTACAGGAAACCTACACGAAGTGAATATGTCTAGAGTAGTAGTACCATAAAAAGTCAGCAAGAAGAAGATGGAGAGCAAATTTATGTACTATATATTAAATGTGCGTGTAATAATCTGATACAGGAAGGCAGTTGTGTGTGTGTGAATTGTGATTATCTTTGCGAAGCAGGGTATACATAAAATGTAAATAAAATGGCAGGTTTCTGACTAATACTATAAAATGCAACAGAGTCTAAGGGCCTTACATGTTACTCCACTTAACAGAACCGAAAAGAGTGCATTAGTTCCCAAAGTCCATTGAATAAAAACAAGTAGTAAAAATCAACCAGGATTGTAATAATAATATACGAGTGCGATCAAATTTCATGATTATTAAAACCCACCTCTTACAATATACCGAAGTAGTACGAAACAACATACCGGAAAGTTTATGCATAATAGTAAGTATAGTTTGAAACATCCTATTGTACAGGTACTGAAATCCTACATTTGACAAATACAGCACAGCCAAAAGGCATATTTGAGCAGAGCAATAACTGAAATAGGACTGTTGGATAATAAGACTGTTCCACAGTTGACATTTAAAATTTTTTTTAGTGGATGAAACTGGTTTTTTATAAACTATTGTGTGTTACAAATTTTTTTTGTAGGCTTTATATTACTTACACTATATTAAAAAATGAAAGATATGACTTGCACACGTTCATGATATAATCTAGGAGGTCAAACTAAACACTAAAATAATTATTTTACGAAGAGATACGATGCGCATTAACAGCTGGAATATAGGTTAATCCTAACATATGATGTTGGAACAAAACCTTCCTCCATGGAATTCTGCCGTCTTACACGTGTCCATCCATCTCCTTGATCTAATTCTACGATGAAAAGTGTTTCACCATCGCCCATAGGTATGCTTCCTTCGGAGGTTGCTACATAATCAAATAAAAAGTCAAAATGAGTTCCTTAAATCAATAGCCTCTAGAGATATTTTGGATCATGATATGACATAGCATTATAGTGTTGCGTCAAAATTTGTGTATCTATCTTACTCTCACCTTCGAAAGGATATAAAGCTTCACAAGTCCCGAGGATCGGCAAAGGCTCTTCGTAGTAGTCGTGGTTGTCCGCATCAATGTGTTCAAAGTCGGAGTCAGGTAAACTAGTATGTGACGTACTAATTCCGGATTCAGGGCTGTTCGAAGACCTACAAATGATATTATATAAAACAGGTCTTCCTGATATATTTCATTACGAAAAGATAGAAATTGACAAAAATCTGGTTATGAAATGTGGGATAATGTACCCGTGCGAAGGGAGAGGCGTTCCGGGTGCAGAAACTTTGTGATTGTTCTGACTCAAATCTGAAGCACTCCTCGTCAATGACTCGTCCGATCCACTGCTTCTGTTCGTTGATGTTCTAATACCATTATAGTTGGTTGACCCGTACCCACCTTGGTTTTGTGGCATTTCCATTTCACTAAGGTATGTTAGGTACTTTTGATGTTCTTGCTGGAGTTTGTTAAGTCGTTGCGTGCTTTCTCTCAACTGACCCTCTATCGCTCCGGGATCCCCGAGGTTTGGATTCGATTGATAGACAGACTGCATTTTTACAAGGCCATCCCTACAACAAATGGGTCCCAATTAGTTTGTTGCATTTGTTGAGATGAAAAACAAACTCTATTCATTTATTTTTGATTCTCTTACTTTGCAGCCGTTTCCTGTTGAATTTTTGCTGCATACTCGTCAATCTTTTGTTGCAACTTCTTTCTACGTTGATTAGGAGGTAGTTCACTGTAATCATCTCTTCCATCAGTTCCACCAGGCTAACAACAATAACAACCAAAATATTTATGCCGCATTGCTTTTGCTTACTAACACTAATTCTCTGCAAATTACTCAATTCTACCTTATTATTGCCAAAAATCCCGAACAGTCCAGAGCGCTTCTTTGATTTTGCAGATGAAATCGTTCCTTTGAATGTGAGACTTTGACTGTCCAATTTTAAGCTATTGGAAAAGCCATTTGTCTGCGGAGGTGGTGCTTCACCACTTTTAATGGCACTTAAATCTTCGAACGGAATATCTTCAGGAGGTTGAAAGCCTGACTTGAACCTTTCGATGACCATTTGAGAGTCCTAAAAACGCCAACACCAGAGAGATTATTAGCACATTCACTTTGCCCCGTACACAAGTACATTCAAAGGCTTTGCTATATTTGCTTTCTTACCATGTCTTCGTCAATTTGATCTGTCGCTTTCGCAACACCCTCTAGACATTTTTTCACAATGGGATAAATGGCGATCTCAAGCTCAGTTGCTTGCTTCATATTATTTTTAAATGTTTTAATTCTTCTCTGATCCACATCTTGGAGCCCTTGGAACACAGATGGCATCAAAACCTTATAGAAACTGTTCTGCATTTCATTTGCTTTGTCCAGCTAAAAATTATAGTGGAAATAAGAATCAATACGTGTCTCGGCGTGCTCATTCAATTTTAAATGCATCACTTTGGCAAAGTGTCATCTCATGTACCTGATTCGCATACTCTTTTTTCGTATCCTCACACTGTTGGGATTTATACAATGACTGCAACCTCTGTTTCTCCACCTCCGCTCTGGACAGGTTCAAGTCTGCATCAGCCCTTTGGAAACTTTCAAGGGCTTTCTCAGACTCCCTGAAGGATTTTTCATAGTTCTTTTTGGCACGGTCTAAGTTGGCAAGTTGGTTTGTTAAATTATTTTGATGTTTAATTCCATCTGCTAAATGCTTCTTCTTCTCATCTTTGAACTCCTTCGTTCTGCAGTGAACTTCTTTAATAACAGTTGCTACAAGATTTTCGGCAATGAGTTCATGCTGGCCAGCCAAGTCATTCATCTCGTTAAGCATATCCTTAAAAGCTTTACAGCTGGTGAATCTGCAAGTATCCCAACATTCAAAGAGCGTGTTAGCATCAACCGTAACCGTAATAATTTAGCATCATACCCGTTATAAAAATTTGGCAAAACATCATTTTTTCACCCATAATGCGCTTCACTCGAGCACCAACCCCAACACAACGAGTGATGCCATTGTACTACATACCAGAGTTATATAACCTCTCAAACACAAAAATAGAATGCTTGTTGAAAATTCAGAGAAACGAAAGAAAAAACATCAAAATCTCGTGTTCACGAATGAGCGAAACTACCATACAGACATTTAGTATACAACAAATAAAATTAAAAAACATAAAGCCAGCCACGTGTAAAGGATACATATTATTATATCCCATGTAACACAGTAACACTGCATCCGCGACGAGACTAGACAACTCAAGTAAAGCTCATTTGCCGTCGCTGCCAACTTTAATTATCGTACACGACATGTTGGAAAAGGGAATTTAAAGATTTAAGGCTTATACTTTTTAGTTTGGCATTGCAAATCTCAAAGCGAGGTTTAAATAAGGAGCTATATAATCAATAATACAGAACATAGTATTCCGAAGTTGTTTTCAATTTGAGGATGACAGAAAGATTAAGTAAAACACTTACTGAAAGTCTTCCTCTTCCTTCTTTTTCGGCTGATACGTTTTGACCAATTTCCTGTAAAAATGACAAAATCAATGATGTATTAGACATGGAACATTTTTATTTTTGGCATTAGCACATCCATCCGCATCATTGATTACGCAGATCAATACACTTAAGAGGTTTAAGTATGCTTGTATGACATTTTTGTAACCTTCCAAAAAGGATTTAGAGCTTCAATGATTTCATAAAACAGCTAAACATAAATGAGCCATGAACCTAATATGCATTCCTACAACATAGATAAGAAGAAGAAACATTAAATCTTCTTCACTCAACGTGTTGCATCGTAAGTATACATAATCTGGATTTTCCGATCGTTTTCAGTATTCATAACGAAGAGGTAAATTAGAGAGGAAAACTACTCTTGATTTGAATGCCTGCTTCCATCAAGACTTACTTAGATATTATTCCTACAACATACAAATGCAGACTACTTTAAGATAAAAACGAAATGCTGGGTGATGTAAGATGCAGTAGTGCTGTGTATTATTAATATTATGCATGGATGCTTCGTTGGAATCCCTGAACAAGTTGTATTATATCATTCTTGTAGCATTTCTGGACGGAAATCAAAACAAACTCCCCTTGTCTCTGGTGAACATGGTTATCTTTCTGGAGAATTAACACGAATTTGACTGACTCGAAAGCAGATACTTTTCTCATCTCATAAACATTTGCCTTCTTGAGAATCCTTGTAAGTGATACCGCCACAGTTCTTACAATAATATACATTAAACAAGGCAGCATAATGAGGGAAGCTATAAAGTTGAAAGTATTCCTAATTCGTATCGCACAGAGGCAGCCTTCGAAAACGATGCGAGCATGCAAGCGAGAGACGACCGAGATAATGCCAACAGCATAATATGAACATTTCATCTCTTTTTT
>JAQGAP010002303.1:0-15616 GCA_034697805.1 Orchesella bifasciata | reverse complement strand
GAGTCGGAAATTGTTATATTTAAGCATTTTTAACGTAACGTTTTATAAAGCATTTACATTCGTCAGAAAACTTCCATTTTACTCATCCTACCAATGCTATAAAACTACCTTACTTCTAAAACATATTTTTTGTATCAAATTTAGAAATAATAAACAGAAATTGATTTATCAAAAGAAAATGAAAAACATTACAGAGAGGTAATACCATATAATTTACGTTTTATTATGAGCAATTTCTACCATACGTACTCTAAACCAAGTTTAGTGTAGCAAAGAATTTTTGATCGCTCCACACATTATCGCTATTAGAAACAATATTGCTGGGTAATGTCACATACAGTTTAATCGACTGGAATATGACATTAAATGGTTTTTCTTTTGTGCCTATGCACAATGCGACCAATGATCGGATATGCCGCAAAAATAATTTTTGGGAATTTTGTCACTCATTTTTTAATTGAACATTTGAATAGTGGTTTTTATGTATATTACTCCAAATTTTGTGCTCTTTTTGATAGTACAACTGACAGGCCTGAATTCATTGAATTGAGTGGCTCTATGCAAACCTCATAATATAGAAAAAGACCCAAAAAATATTGCTCTTTATGCCAAAAAGTTTTGTTTCCTCAGCGCACCGGAATCATATTTTCATCGAGATCCCATTCAGTTAAAACTCCACATTTTTCTACGTTGGAAACCGTTCGATTGGTTGAAAATACGATCCCAAATGAGTGACAAAAAACGAAAGAATAATTTTTGCCGCATATGCGATCATTGATCGCAGTGTGCTATGCAAAGACTTTAAACAAAAATTCATCCATGACTAAACCCGCCACGCATTAAGATTCACTAAGCCACCCTACCAGTTTGAACAAACTCCAACTCCATAAAGTAAAGCAAAATGTTATAAACGTCAAACTAATCAATTTTGAACATGTTAAAAGGAAAACGCAAAACAAAAACTTTGTCTCAGAAAACCTTAACCACGCCTTATCCATGTTTTTCAAATAAAATTTACCGGTAGTACCTAAAAGTAGACATATATTCAACGTCACTGTGCTACCTCGTCCTACGAAAATCTTATAATTCTACATTTGCTTGTCTATAATCAAATATTATTTTAAGCCTCATACTGTATGGAGTAATAATAGTAAAAAGTAATATACAGATTTTAAATTCTACATGAAATTTTATTTTGCATGGCATAATCCATGTCCATGTCCAAAAACTAACGGTTGCTTCAGGTAAATTACATTTTTTACCAAATTGCTAAAAAATCAACTCATTAGACTGCCCTAGATATTTAAGCATTGTAATTCCAAAATTTAGACCCATATCAATTCTAACCAGTTTGTCTTAACATACCAAGGATTTTATTCTCCAATCTTCAAAGTGTCCGAATGCGGATTACTTGACATAACATTAGGTTGGATAATTTAATTTTACTAATTTTGAAGAAGATTTTGTGTTAAAAATGGTGAAAATTGGGATGAAAATGGGACACCATGATAATTGTACAGAAACAAAGCATTTAAGTTACCTTAAAGTAGTTCATTGAATTCTAGACCGTTTTCCTCCCAAGAAATATCAAACTTCTTTCAAAATTGACCTCATGAAAAAAACTTTCCCAGATACGCTGAACTTGCATTTTGAGAAGAAGACCGAACGACCAAAATAAACCATGGGGCCTTAGAGAAACTATGGAAAGCTGTGCAGAAATTGAGACAACATTAACTATATAGATGCTCCTACCGGACCTCGCAATGTATCAGTGGCATAGTTTGAACCGTGTTTTAAATGCTTTGTTCCACAATTTAGGACACATTTGACTTCATTGTTTATTTAAAAGAACCTAATAGACGTACTATTTGTGTGCTGTTTTACGTAGAAAGTAAGACTGCTACGATTTAGAGAAAATAGCTTAATTCTAATTCTCCAGCCAACTTTATTTTTAAAAACATAATTGAGGAAGTGACGCTGCGCAACGTTTTACCACCCACGAAAATAAACGTCGGCTACATTAATAGCTTTTCAAAATGGAATCGTCTCCTTTATGGACAGCAGCATTTCGCATGTTTATATGCACGGAAAAAGTAATTTCGTTGCCGATAAAGTTTTGTCCACTAGCTCAAAAATTTGTTTACCAAAGTCCTTCAACATTTTCACACAGTGACAACTGCAGTAAACTCAGCAAAAAGATTTCGCTGTACCGCTTTTTTGAGCTTTTCGTTCTCAGTCTAACTTTTCGAATATTATATATTCTCCTGCTACAAATCTACCGTCCGGATAGCCACTTTGAAAAATGGAATTTTGGAATTGAAGCCTTACTAATGTACATTTGTTCCTTGGCACTTCTACTCACAGCCTTGTCCTCGTCATGGACACTTGACAATTATGGCATTGAATTGGTTAATATTTTGAATATACTGCACGATTATAGCAAGAAAAGAAAAACTAAGGAGCGGGCCAATTCGGTTTGCAGCAATAAAGGAGCAATTACCGTATATACTATGGCATTATGGGTCACATTGATTCTTCCAATGTGCTTTATTCTTCCATTTGTTGTGGAAATCGATCCGGTATCACATGTTGTAGTTCAGTTTGCACCTGCAATTATGAATCAAATGATGAGGCGTTCCTTTGCTGCCGTGTGTATAACATCCGGAACATTAATTGGAGGGTGCATTAGTGTTCAATTGGTTATAATATACGTTGCAATTATAATCGAACTAGATCAAGGGATACAGTTGACGATTTGTAAATCGGCAAAACATTTCGACTTATTTTACCCCAAAATGATGTTTTATCGACAGCTTACCGTCGTGAGATGCGTGGTAAAAACTGCCCTTTACGTTTTCAATCCGATGATAGGATTCATTGGCATGGGAGTTTTAATACTAGCCATGTTTTTTGGAATACGTCAAATTCTACCTGAAGTTCTTCACATACCGAACTATCTCATAATAATTGCACTTTCTTTCATAGTCAGTATCTTGCTAGGAGTTGCAGCAAAGTTGTATGCGACGTCACAAGACTTCCAACGCCAATGGAGGGCACGCCTGCGTTCCAAGCTGGATAGAAAGTGGCTGTTGTCCTGTAGGCATTGCTTGTCTTTTCCTATTGGACCATTTGGATGTTACACAAAAGACAGTTTTTTAATAGTTTGGGATATCATTTTTGTACAGGTTGCAAATTTACTTATAAATTTGTAAGACAATCGTTATGTTAGTTTTACTGTTGTCATTTTATAATTAGATTAATTGACCTGCCGCCTTTACCTTTAAAAGGAATATGTTGTACCAGTTACTGAGTTTTGTAAACATACTTAAAATATGTTTAAGAAACCTTGACGGTCGTATACCCAAGTCTTGGCGCAGGAACCTTATTTTTCTTGGGAGTACAAACCATATCAATTATGAAAAAACACGAGAAATTTTATATTTTAACGTGTTTTCACGCCCGTGTTTGCCAAAGTTCCCCGGAAGTCATTAGGCTGTCTGATTAATGAGTTAATTTAATAGGTCGCTAAATTCGTAAATCAATGGGGAAAAAATTTCTAGCTACTGTACGTTATGTAAACTACTCCGAATTTACCCTACTAATGATATTTTTCAAAAAGAGTGAAAGAGTGCATCGGTTGGTGGAGTTATGCTTGAAGATGACATGTCAAAGGTAGCAAAAAGTTTCAAAACTGCAACATAAATGAGATTGTATAGTCCACCGCGAGTTCACATTTTCAGCAGTTTAAACAGTTTCCTACGTAGAAAAAAGGGCTCAATACAGCTTTTACTGTGTTGGTGAAAATGCGGGCCCCCGGCGCTGTCAAAATAAACTGTTGTCCAAAAACCCCTAGTTTTTGCCGGTCTGTTTACAAAACTTTGGTTTACAAATTATGACATTTAAAATTCTTGCAAAAAAAAATCATCAAAATAAAGTATGACTGGCGTTGGGTCTTATCGTCGCAGTGTCTATTGTAGGTTTAAATTATATTCAGATTAATTGGAATTGACAGACTGAAAGTCATACTATTCAACGGGGATTGATTTAACTCTCCAATTATAATAAGTTTTAAGAAACTATTAGCAAATTAAACTGTCAAAAAGAATCTTCTACGACTATGTAGTTATCAAACATTAAGGATAACGCAAGAAGTCGGGACACAAAAAGCTCATACATACTAGACCAACTGGGTGGACCCTGGATAATAAACGATGGCTTATTCTGATTCTCCAACTCAAACTGTGTCGGAAAGTGCTCCCCTTGTAATTCTGATTTCGTCACCTACAGCGGCATACGCGTAGAACAAAGTTGTGTCAAAAAGTTGGTTTTCCAAATCACTCAAAATTGAGGGTGTAATTTTTAGATTAAATTTTATTGCATTAAGGAGCAGAGAGAAAACGACCAGCCACCACCTAGAAAACATACACCATATACCTGGCTTTGTGTAAAGCTACTTAATAAAAATTTGCCATGTGACGTTCGACGGTGGGACACAGAAGTGTAAATTTCAATACAACGTTATTTTTGGTTAACTGTTGAAAACAATGCCATGAAACACAAACTGAATTAAAGTATGATTTGAAGGTGTGCTCGGCACATACTACCGATAGACTCTCCAAAAATACCCAACGCTAAATATTGACGGTCATTGCTTCTTTGCAGTACGCCATTATATTTGGGTAGATTTATAATTTACAAAGTCGTCCAAATTGTAAAACTTATTACGACCGTCTTTGCGGCCTACAGGTTGTAGATATATAAAATGTTTGAAGTGTATATGAAACTGCACACTTCAAATTACTGGATTCGCCCAGGAGTTTGAATAAGGATCAGTTAGGTTTTGAAATTTTAGCAATTAAAAATATCATTTAACGGGAAAAGCTGAGTTTGAACTTGTCGGAGGAAATGGTCCATATGGAAGAAACCAATGTTTTTGGTTTGTCCAGCAGCTGCAGTTCTTGGTAACAATTGCATGGTCTTTCGAATGTGACATTGCAGGAGTCAATGGACATATTAGTTTATAAACTACAAGCAATCAAAATTTGTGTCCCGACTTCTTGCGTTATCTATACTTAGAACATTGTATAAACTATTCCGTCAATTATTTTAAGACCTCAAAACGTCAGCGTCTAACTTTATAAAGGGAAGTTTTGATGAATCAACCCTGTATATAACACTAATGATTGATTTTTGTCGCAAACTTTTCATGGATTAGAAATTGTGGTTAATGGCGAACCAAACGTTCATTAAATCGAATGTACTAAAACAAATTACGTCCTTCGAATCCCTAAACTGTCAATTAAGTCTAAGTACAATGCAAAAACCCCTTAAAGAATGAAGCACCTCCGATTCTATTAACACAATAGTTAAAATTTATTTATTTGACCATATTGCCATCATACACGGTCATCAAGGTGACAGGATTTGTTAAGTGTGAAAAATGTAACGTTCACAAACTGAACTTGCACAAATTTCGTAAATTTTTAATTTTCATAGTAAGAAAAAAACTCCAATTCTATTATGCACGCATTTGGGAATTACAAAATTATTGAGCCATTTCAATTGTTTGAAATGTTGTTGTTTATTCTTTGTAGAATATCTCAAATCATATCTTTGGACTCCATGTCTGAACTTGAAAGTTTAAGAGAAGTTTCTGTGCAATACCAATTCAATAAAAATTTTGAGTGGCCGATTTTATCACAATGTACAATTTATGTGTGGCAAAATGGAGCTGAAAAAGTAAAACCTTCTTCCCTCTTCATGAGCCTACTTAACAAATGCCAGAAAACTACAAGTTTCGGATGTATTTTTATCCACAGATTTGAAGTCTATGGTTGGAGACCACAAAGCCAGCTTTCAAGGGAAGAAAAACCAAAACTTCTTAAAGTATTGCTCCTACGATTTTCACAACCCTGCTTAATTATTCTCCCTATGAATAATTTGCTAGCAAAAACAGAATCGGGTTTACCAAATATGAAAAAAACTGTTTTAAATTTCATGGCACCAACTGAAATGATGATGGCCATCGTACACAAACCACTTGTTCCGACATTTCTACTTGTTAGTACTGAACTAACTAACAACATATATCTCACAGAAATGGGAGCATTTACTCAAGTAAAAATTCTTATACTAGATATCTCTGTCAAAAGTATACATATGGTTTGTACAACATGTGTAAAAAAATTTCAAAGCGCGTATAGGCCAGATATTGCATTCGAAATGCGTGATGATATCTGGAAACAAACAGTCTCAGCAAAATTAGTTAAAATTAGCTTTTTTAACTCAGTTGATGATATATTATATATGTGGACCCGTTCAAACTTTTACTGGGGACAAGAACAATATGATGCACCCAAATCACTATCGGAAAGTTGTGATAATCCCAGAAGTAGTCGTAGTACTCAATATATTAGTGGAAAAATCCCAGCTCCACATGCTGTTCAAGCTGATGAATGTATTCAGAAGAAAATTCACGAGCGCCATAACTGTTCAACCTTTAATTGTTATGCAGCTGTAACACAAAGAAATTTCCATAATTCAATTAAATGTGACCAAAATTCAGAAGGCTGTCCCAATGTTGTACTATTTGCAGTAAAATTTGTGGACTACAAATACGTGTTTCTAAAATCACGTGCTCAAAGAACTGTAGATTTCACATCACTTCTGAAACCTATTTCATTTTACGGGTGGTTGCTAATTTTTGCCACTTTCTGCTCCACTTCTTACACAATTCGACTAATGGGAGTAAAGAAAGCAACTTTTTGTGTCGTCGCTACAGCTCTTGAGCAAGATTTCGATTTTAGAGGCAGTCATAAAGCTATATTGTATTTGTTTTTGTCCCTCTGGCTTCTATTTTGCATGTTGCTGCGAAATGTTTACACGTCCTCAACGTACACATTTTTAACTAAACTTCCACTGCCACGCATTCCTACGTCTTTGCAGGAAATTTACAACGACACTGATATCGATATTTTAGTTAATGAAGCATCAATTCACACTTATTATGCAATACCTGGTTCAGTTCTTGGACCAACGATTGGAAGTACAGCATCAAACATTCATCCTTTCTTGTCCAATCGAAATTCTAGATCAGCCGTGTGCTATTTTATTATATATGGAAATCAAGCCGAAGTTTTAAAAAATTTGTCGAACAACAGAGAAATTAGTTGTGCGTATTATTACGATAAAGATTACATTCCGTATTACACGAGAAAGACATTCCAGGAGTTTGCCTTAATTTTTCGAAGCTATGGAGTTATGAAATCTTTAATATCTGTACTGGGGAATCGTCAAATGTATCCAAATCCCGAGAATTCAATTCAACTGCAATATCATGGGTTCAAATCATATTATAAAAATGTGTTTTTGCATTACTATGACAGTGATTTTGCAGCGCTCCACGCAGCTGGAATACTGCAAAAGTTGAGAAAAGAAAATCAACAATATAGAGAGGCTGCAGCACTAAGGGTTCATTATAAAGCATTGTATGGTGCAGCTGGAAACACAATTAACTTTTACACTGCCGTTCAGCAGCACAGGCACGTGACAACTAATTTCAGCAGTGGCGGCGACGGTTTGGTACAGCCAACCAATGTAGAATCGTTGTCCGTGGTTTGGATTCTACACTTTGTTTTATCAATATTATGTTTTTGCATATTTTTTGTTGAAAAACATTTGCAATATATTTGTTTATAAATTACCAAGCGGAGTTTAGTTAGTTTAGCTAAAATTGATGATAGATGGGAGGAAATGGATATTTAAGAATTAGAAAATCCTTTGAAATTTTGTTATCAATCAGCACTACGAATCTTTTTTCAAGGCACAGGACCATGGATCTTAAATCTGACAAGTGATCTACGAACTCGCTGCATAGAGAACTTTAGCGTTTTCACTTAACATTTTTCCAATTTAAAGCTATTTTAACATTAGTTAAATAGAGAGATCTTGAGTGATCTCTGAGCAGAGCTACCAGAATACGTCATATTTAAGATCCATGCACGGGACAAGTTTCGGCTTATACTTTCTAAATCAGCTAAAAGTATAAATATTTGATCATATGAATAACAAAGATTTTACAAATTAATTAGTATAAGTTTGATGATGTTATGATACTATTTTTTAGATAACAAAATTATTTATATATCGTACAACAAATAAAACTGAAATCGAAATAAGGTTACAATTTCCTGTTGGACAAGGCTTTTGGAATTTCAGGGTGATTTTAGTTTCATATTTATTTAGTTTTTGTATGTTTGCAAATACTAAATAGATAATTTAGGGCCAAAAAATTAATTATGGCCTTACTTTTATTGATAAAGGCTTTATCGGTGCTTGTGAAAGACATCAAACACGCACAAATCTAAATTGACAATTTTATGCCATTCAAAAGTCTTGAACCAAAGTCCGTAAATTTATGCTCTTGTTTATAATAATTTCTTTTCTTAGCCTAAAATTATTGTGTGCTACATTTGTAATTCTTTGGCCTACAAGAACACATGTATTTAATCATCTTGCAACATTAGTAACGTACAAAAGCTAACGATGAACGCAGTGGATACTTTTCCGGAGTGGAAGCTTACTGAAAATATTTTGATTGCACATTTTCAGAAATGTACCACTGAGTTTATTTGGGAAGAAACAAACTCAGTAAGCAACAGCATTTTTGCAAAATGCATCGTTCTACAATGTATATTGCTCCATTTTGATGCAATCCTTTTGGAACAAAAAGCTAACTATTCGTCACCTGGGTTGGAGATAAAATTCTACCATTCTGGAATATCATTCAATATTGCAGCGCAAACTAACTTTCGAGTAGCAATATCGCAAAAGTTTGCATCTCGAGATGTGCTATTGGTGTCTGACTCCACATTTCCAACGAAAAATTGGGGAGGCAGAGTACTACAAGGTTGGATTGCTAGAAACGCTAGGAAATTGATTCCTAAAGCAATCCTCATAAAAAAAGGTTTAAATCCGACATGTGTTCAAGACCATTGTTCAAAAATGGTTGTTAATATACACCTAAATGCAGCGATTTTAATTTTTGTTGATCTATTTTCAAGATCCGTCAAGATAGGCTGTTTTACGTGTATGGGGAGACTAGATGATGTAAGATATGATGGGCTTCACATAAGAGCATACAATGTCACACTATCCGATACTAGAAGTATCTCAATTTCTGAATTTGACAATCTTGTGCAATACTGGCAACACCTAAATTCTAATTCTCGTTTTGTCGCTTCTTCATATTACCAAGCTTTCAAAACTGTAAATCAACCTTTTCGTACAATGTCGAAGTAGAATATGACAATGAAAAATGTGAAATCTATGAAGCGTTTTTTGAATATCAAAACTGTACTAGTTTTATAGCATGCATAAATAATGTCATTGGACAGGCAGCCGTTCAGCAAAGACCTGTAGCAGTTTATCACAATACTCCGAATCATATTGACAACTTCACGCAGTGGTTTCCCCATGGACAAAAGCAAATAAAACATGGAATTCAAGTCTTTTTTCCTAAAGTAACATTTTTAAATTCGAATTTGGCAGCATTTTTGGCCCCATTTGGAAAATTCGTGTGGATAAATATGACTGTGACAGTTGTTTTATTAACAATGTGGCTACTTTTTGTGGAAAACATTTCATTTCCAAATGTACTAGTTTGGCAATTGGCAATACTACTAGAACAGGATGGGTCACTAAAAACTCGAAGCTTGATTTCAGGGAAGCTGATCTGTATTTTATGGATTTACACTGGAATATTTATTCGAAATTTCTATAATTCTTCTCTCTACTCCTTCATGACGGCTGTTCAAACACCGCTCGATTT
Organism: Orchesella bifasciata; assembly: GCA_034697805.1. Taxonomy (NCBI): domain Eukaryota; kingdom Metazoa; phylum Arthropoda; class Collembola; order Entomobryomorpha; family Orchesellidae; genus Orchesella; species Orchesella bifasciata. The sequence goes on along the minus strand of JAQGAP010002303.1, from coordinate 5,787 downwards.
TCCGAGAGATATGGAAGAGCTGGTAGATCGTAATGACTTTGAATTAATTACTCCATTGCGCTTTTACGATGACGTGTGTTACTCTTTATATGTCGCTGATGAGACAAACATGCCTGAGCGTGTAGTAAAATTATATGTCAAGTTTCTATACAAATCTTGTAAAATGACATTTAAGAGAGATGTTCGTGAAACTTTATCAAACGGAGAAAAAACCAAAGCTTTTTGCCATGACGGCTATGACCCTAAAATAGAGCTAAATTTTACCACATTTTTAAACCATTACACCGATTGGTCGAACGATGATAAGCCAAAAATATACAAGAAATTTGCTGTCACCTGTAAAGATAATTGTGAAACGGAAGATAATTTGTTTATGTACAGATTAAAGGACAGCCATGCAATAAGTATGATGCAACATCCGTTTCACACAGTTACTGAATTTTGGGCGCAATTCTATCCACACGTTTCAACGTTTGACTTCCCAAAGTTTTTGGGAACGTTGATGCAGTCTGGATTGTATGATTTGATGATTAGACGATATAATTTGTTAAAAACAGTCCAGAACATTCAACAAGTAGATGGATTAAAAGACCTGGGGGTCAGTAACGGTAGTTTGTTTGCCTACCTTGATGTACCAAGGGGAAATATTCAAGAGAATGAGAAAGTAGAACCTGCAGATATGTTGGCGTTTACCGGGACAATTTTTGTTGCAAGTTTTCTGGTATTGGTTGCGCATATCGTTTTGATATTCGAGATCTGTTTGCCACATTTAGTACCAAATTGAAGACGTCTTTAACCGATTTTTAAAATGCAACGAATAATATATTTAACTCTATATTACCTCATTATTAATGCAAATTTAAAAAATGGTATGGAAAGCTGATACGGATCCTGAGGAAATTAACATGGAAGCGATGTGGACAGTTTGGATGTGCTTGTGATTTTAAAGTTGACAAACAGTTGTGTAAAAGTGGTAGAAACTAAATGATAAATTTGAGTCATATGAATTAACAGTGGATATCGTATTAAAATTGTAGAATTCAATCAACGTGATCCGTTTGTAGTAGCCTGTTAAAGAATTTTTAAACATATCAAGTTACCCCAACCTTAACCAAAATTTAAATAAATAAAGAAGTGTGGTTTTAATATTAAGATAATTTTACACCAAAAAAACTACACGTGGCAATTGACGCTTATTAAGCTGCCGGAGCTTATCAGGAAATCTTTGATTAAAGATAACTGATTGAAGTTGATGAGTTCCTTGTTTAAGTCTACACGAAGGTTATATACACACGCAATTTCTTTACGCAAATATATCATGATGATCTTTTGACGTTAGTTTGATTATATCGTATTATAACAAGCAAGCAAACGAACATTCAGTTAAATCGTGCCATATGTCTGGCAAAAAGTAACCAATTATGGTTTTACCATTTTGTGTTCACGTGAAAGCTGTTTATTATATTAATGTTAGTTAAGAAATTTGGAAACTCTATTGCTAAATATACAATACATCGTCACTGTAATGTTCAACTGTCTTATTAGTGTCTTCGATTTTTGATTTGATTTAAGATTAAGCAAACAAGTCAACCGATAAAACAAAGAGACGTGGGTAGTCAACAAGCTGTTAAAAATTCTTCGTCTGATTTGGATTTCCCAAAACAAGACAATTAACCAAAAATATAATTTTGGGTAGTCCACAAGCCTTTCAAATGGTTTGTTATTCGATAAAACTTTGTCTTTGAACACAGACCTGCTCATTCGTTGATTTATTTATCATTCCCATAAAATACTTTCTGACTTTTCTCCTAAATCCGATTTGTTCCTCTATAATAATGAAGTACATTACCCCAGAAACCGTTAAAAAATTCCTCTTTAATTTCTTTTCAAGTATTTGCGCCTTTCCTTTTAATTTTGAGTGGGCGAAAAAATTGGGAAAACTAGAAAAACTCTCCCATTTTCCAAAAGGTCCATCTCAATACGCCTGGAAAATTAATCGATCTTTAATAGTAGTTTATTGCGCCCAGTGTCTATGGACATTGCACAAAGAAACGGCATCCTATTTGAAAGAGAAACAGTTTGAAATGCTCATTCTACACATTTTGTGGCTGCTGATTACAATCTACAGCATTTCCATTCAGTTTCCAATATTTCTGAATCACGAGGATTTCCCGAAGCAGCTCAATGAAACACTGGCCTTCGGTTGGAGAATGGAACGTAATACATCTACAGTTTTTTGCATACCATCAAGGTTAACTAGGTTGAATCAAAACTTTCTCTTCTTACAGGTTACTTTCAAACAAACAAGTTCCAAAAAAGGAGACGCATTTGTAACAACGCGTTTGCAATCTATGCTCTTATGATTTGCCAAACCAGTTGCTTCACTTGCGCAATAACAGTTTATGCTCGAAAAGGCGTTTGGTTTTTCAGTCAGTTGCTGCCTTTGGATCTCTGGAAATATAAAGGACAGATATGGCCAGTTATTGTTGCGATTGGTGTGGAACAACTGGTTGAGCATCTGAATTGGGGAGCGTTGGCTATCCTTTTGTACATGATTCTAGTTCATTTGCAAACCGTTGATGGAACATTGGATTTAATTATGAAGTAATTGGTATGCGTTAAATTTTTCATTTTTTGCTCGATATTTAATGCTTTTGTTTAAATTTACAGGAACTGGAATACAATCGCATCCCCAAATTCATCAGAATTACTCCGCATTTACAATCAAGCTGGTGTACTAAATGCTGGTTTCAACTCGGTTTTTCAAAATAGTTTCTTCCCAGCCTACATCTTGACGTTAATGGGTACGATAGTTGGAGTGATATTCACATTCGTGAAAACATTCAAGTTCGGATATTGGTGGATCACAATGTTTGCAGTAGCTGTGGGTGTGACTTACTCAGGAACTTTGTATTTGGTAATTCTCGTTGTTTCAAAATTACATGAGAAAAGTGTGAAGTTAAAATCATTTCTGATTAAAAATGTTCGCAGTGGCAGACTAGGCAAAAGGGATAGAGTGGTGCTAAATTGCCTTTCAGTGTATGGGGTAAAAGTGGGGGATTTCTTTGTTGTAAAGAAAGAAACGCCACTGTTGGTCCTTGATGTGCTTTCAAGTACCACAGCGTCATTTTTGCTATCTTTCAATGTTTAAATATTAATTCCATATGCTTTGCTTACTATTGTAACCATTATTCATTAACGAATTTTAATTGTTAGCCCATCATCATCACCTTTGCCTCGTGACACAAATAAGGAACACAACTATTATATTGTTGAAGTTATCTGAATGTAGTAGTATAATAGATTTACATATTGATAAATTGATGGTTAAAGATATCCGATGAAGTAGGATTACGTTAAAATATTTAAAATATAGTAAGAAAAGTTATATGCAATTGAGGGGTGTTATGGTAACCATCGAAGGATTGGCCGCTCATTTTAAAGTTGAGAGGAGATGGTAAACTCGTTTTAGCCGGTTTAGTGATTAAAAGCCAGAAAAATTAAAATCATATTCAGTTTAATAGTATTTAGTGGAAGATGATGGATTTTGGTTGAAGCATTAAGATAACGACTCTTCGGTTTCTCTGTATGACTGGTAATTAATTTTGTTTGGTGTCAATTATAAAAAATTCGAGTTGACAATTGTTTGTCCTCTCAATGCTGTCATATTTGTGTCAAATATTTTTGAACGTATTTGCATAAATGATTACCTGCTTTACCTGTCACAAAGCTTATATCTGGGTTAAGTTTATTGCCTTATATCATCACTGTATCTTGTAGCAGAATGGCTACAGAAAACTGTATTCAAAAAGGTTTAATTTAAATGACTCTCGCGCACAAGCGTAAGCCTACCTCAATATCTCAGTAGTTATCGGCTATTTTGATAGCAGAATCGGATTATTTACAATATTTTAGACCAAAAACGGCTCTTCGTCGACAGGTATATGCCCAGAAACAACTACATCGCCATGGAAGAACGTCGGACCCACTAATAAGGTCATAGTATGGTGATATGGTGACCCCACTGGAGGTTTATTAAAAAACAACTCAAAATTCGAGGTTCTCGCACAATAACTTGAGCCTACCTCAAAATTACACCGTTTCTCAGCTTATCTGATGGCTGCATTGATTTTTTCACAAACGTTTAGATTAGAAAGGGTTGCGGAAAGTTAAATTGCTAAAGTTTACAAATTCCCTTCCGTTTGATACTGAAAAAAATGAGCCAACATACTACATTGTGGCGACTCGGCAAATTTAATCAACATTACGAACAATTGGGTTAAAACACGACTTTTTTTCAAATTCCAGTACTGCAAAGTAGTACCGTATTACTGAAATTAGTACGTCTAGCAACTCCAATCAGTTTTGCTACCGTGTTATACACATATTAGATGTTGGTTTACATTTATGATATGGTAGCATATTTTTCACGGAAAAGGTAATATTATTTTCAAATTGGTCTGTGGAAGTAATTTAATACCTCAATTTGATACAATTTTCAGGAAAAAATCTAATTTCTCCACCATTTGTCAATAATTGCTCGTTGATAATACCAATTTACTGAATCTTAAGTACATAATAAATATTGTCCACTACATTTATTTTTTATGAAAATTTGAAACTTACTACTTCATATGAAACCTTTTCCAACTTAAACAATTAACTCAGTTGGGCTTAAAGGTCTTTAACGACCATGTAATACAGGATATTTTGTTGTCATGTAATGGTAAAGTGGTAATATTTAAAGTGTAAAATTGGTGCGTGGCATTTCATAACTTGTTCAATGTGCTCGATTTGGATGTACAAAATATTTTGAGTGGGTCATGAAACAACTTCCTCTGAAAATACAAATAACCCTACATAATTGGTGAGTTAATGCCCTGCGATTTTGTGAAACGGTATGCCTAACCAGCCCCACTTCAGTGAAAGCCATCATCCACGTGCCGATAATTTATATTATGATGACAGATTACTGAAGTCAATTTGAATTTGATTTGCTGATTTTTATTAATTGTGAAATGGATCTGCTTGGTACAGTTGCTAAGTATGTGACACATTTAAAATTGTAAGTGAGGTGAATTTTAATCCCAACTAATATGTAATTACAATAATTTTGCTACTTGCTTAACTGTACTCTTAAATGCTGTATCTTGTATGCTGATGCCCAACCCTGATTTCTCAACTCCCTTATATACCTCAAGTATGGTACTCTACTTCAAAAGCAAGAGGCTGACTGTTTGGTCAATGGCAAAGTCCTCACATGTCAACGGCGTCATTTCATCCAAGAAATTGCTCCCTCCTAAATAAATTTTGAGAACTGGGCAAGACCTGAGAAATCGTACAAACCACTGACTCCTTTTGAGAGCCACCGTTCCGCCCATATCCTGATGGACCCTTTTAGCCACGCAATAAACATCCGCCAGCATTCCAAACATCATTACAATTACGAATATTGCCAAGAAAGCGCACCAAAGGTAGACAAGATTCAGCCCAATCTGAAAACCCTCATCTTTCCATCCTCCCTTTGCAAAAACCGTGACCGTATTATACAAACAAACAATCTGCATCAGAATGCAAGATATCATGAATACAACCAGTAGAAATCTTGAGTAAGTTCCCTGTAAGCAATAGACATCAGTTGGAGTTCACGGAAAGCCAATGTCTGCTTCTTCAGTAGAGTTCCATTTGTTGCTATTTCCTTTTTTGTCCTTATGTCCCTTCCATATTGAGCGATGTAAGATCGGAAGCAGTGTCCGTTCACAACCATGGTCATATTCGTGAAGAAGG
>JAQGAP010002302.1:0-15617 GCA_034697805.1 Orchesella bifasciata | reverse complement strand
CTACTGCACCTACAGGGGAAACTTTTTCGAAAAACTGCATGTGTCTTTTAGACAATATGCATAAAATTGGAAAGCGAACGCAGCGAAAAATAATCAGATTCCGGCACTACAGTAAACACGAAGATCCAAGTAATTTTTTTAGAGAACAAGTTATGCTTTTCTTTCCATGGAGAGACGAGAAGACAGATATTCTTGACAAAGACTTCGCAAAGTTGGCTGAAGACAACTGGGAACTGATACTTGAAAACTCAAAACCGTTTTACGCTAATCGTCTGCTCGACGATGACACCCTAGCTGATCTCTACAGGGATCTAGAGTTAGACGCTGCCCTTGAAGACGATAGTCCCACAGTTGAAAACGAATTTGAATTAGTGAATGAACAAAATGAGGTCACAGTCTTTCCAAACACAAAGCAAGCGGCAGCACCAAATAAACGAATGGATCAGTTCCTTCCGCCAAGATTAGTTGCAACTGAAGACTACCATAACATGATTCTTGTACTTAATGACAAACAGCGTCGGTTTGTACTAGATCTTATGCACAGACTGAAACGGGAAGAGGCTTTCCACATCTTTTTAAGTGGGGATGCAGGAGTCGGGAAAAGCAAATTAGTAACAGCTCTTGTACAGAGCTTCCTCATTTATAACAAGAGATTTCCTACTGAGAACCCAGATGAAATTTGCGTCTTGGTTTCGGCACCAACAGGAAAAGCTGCCTTCAATGTTGGTGGAATGACGCTGCATGCATCGTTCAACTTGCCATGCAGCAATGCGGAAATTTTCAGTGATTTGAAAGCTGACAAGTTAAGTTCCTTAGTCAGAAAATTAAAGAACGCAAAATTGTTCATTATCGATGAAATTTCGATGGTGGGATTGAAATCCTTTTACCAAGTTAATTCCAGACTTCAACAAATTTACGCAAACTCAAGCCCATTTGGTGGACGTTCGGTATTAGTCGTCGGAGACATGCGACAACTACCCCCAGTTGCAGCAAAATTTGTTTTTGAAAAGCCAACTCATTTGCCAAACGGTGAGTTAGGAAACCACCTTTGGAACCTATTTGAGGTGTACGAGTTGGATGAAATAATGCGTCAGAAGGGTGACTATGAATTTTGTAAAGCACTCAACAACATGGCTGAAGGAAAAATGGATGATGAAGATGTGGCTCTGTTCACCTCGAGACAAATAACAGAAGAAAATCAGCCTTCCGACGAAGCGATTTGGTTGTTTTATACAAATCGTGAATGCTCAGAATATAATAAAATTATTCACGGAAAATTGAACACAGATCATGCTGTTTCTACTGCTTATGAAAAAATAGAGGGTAAAGAAATGTATTTTTTCGAAAAAGTATTTAAATCCTGTTTGTGACTTTTTGTATGCATCTAAGTTTAATAATTTTTCGAAAAACTTTTACCTATAGGGTCGGTCGGCGAAGAGCAAAAGAAAAAGTTTTTGGAATATGCCAAAACGCTTAACGTTCAACAGTGCAGCGGACTTCGTTATGAAGTACATCTACAAGTTGGCGCAGAATACTTCATCTCCACCAATGTTGACGTATCTGATGGTTTGTTTAACGGAGCAACAGGGACGTTAAAGTTAATTGAATACGGTGTGACAAGAGATGGAATCTCCGTGCCAAAAAGAGTTTGGATGGACTTTAAAAACCCATTGATTGGAATAACTAAAAGGCAAGCTAAACAATCGTATCAAGTCAACAAAGGATATGACTCGTCGTGGGTGCCTATTGAGCGGATAACTATGCGTATCGGTTTAACTGGAAGGAACCGAGCTGTTGAGCTCATCAGGACACAGATCCCACTTGTAGCTGCTAACGCAATGACTATCAACAAAGCGCAAGGATCAACCTTAAGAAATGTAGTCGTCAGTGTAAGAAAAAATCTTTCTCGAGAGCAAATGTATGTTGCTTGTAGCAGGGCTACGTCAAAAGCAGGGCTCTACATCGATGGAACTTTTGTGAAGCCAAGTAAACCAAATGACAAGAAACAACAAAAAGTAACAGAAGAAATGACAAGGCTGCGAAGTTCACCTCTAAATATGACTCTGAAATTTCTTCAGGATTATGATGACAGCTTTCTAAAACTTTACATTCACAATATTGAGTCATACCTAAGACATTTTGTTGACCTGTTTGCTGATAAATGTCCAAAAGCCAGCGATATTATTGGAATTATAGAGCCACAACTTCTTGAGACAGATACCGTTCACACAGATGAGTTCCAAGTTGCTTATCGGAAAAATTGTTTTGAAAAGCGGAATTCTGAAGGCGTTTTGCTGCTTACGAATAACAGAACAAACGTAACTGACACACAATTCTACCCATTTCGGCTGATGGAAGGACACTGCTATTTCTTAACTTGGAAAGTCCAAGATGTTACGTTTATACTTACGTATAAATCACCAAAGTATTCAAAACGGGTTTATGAGGACAATTTAAATAGCATCATTGTGGGCAAAGATAAGCTGGTGGTGTTTGGTGATATAAATATAAACGTTATGGATGGTCAAGGTACATCATTCAACCAGCTTATGTGTAAACATAAAATGCATTCTGTGTTAAACTTTCAAGAAAGTACAACTAACGGACTAACAAATATTGATGTTTGTTTTTCAAATATGAGTGGAGTAAGCGGGTGGATATATGAGAGTCTTTACAGTTACCATAAACCAATTTGTATAATTATTCCAAAAGCTGACATGTAAAATTAAATAAATTTTTCGAAAAAGTACCCTTCATATGCAAAGAAATGATTAGCATAACAATTTAGCAAAGGTTTTTAAGGATGCAATGTGCAGTTCTTCTTCTGGTAACGTTGTCATTTGATTGTAAAGCTTCTTTAACCTTTAATCTTCTTCTTAATCAGTTGTTTTACAACATCTGTATACTCCTACTCGGTTTATTGCACTATTGCATGTGAAGGATGTAAAAGTATCGTGTTCTTCTTGCGTTAAAGAGTTTTCTGTGTTCCAAATTCCAGATTCACCAACTATTCCAGCTACCAACAAAAGCAGACTACCTGAAGTTTCCCGTTTCCCAACTGTGAAGAAATAGGACAGAAGTAAAAACAAGCAGATGTTGGACATATTCCGGATCTGCTTCTTGTGTACATGATCAAGTCAACGGAGTCATCAAATAAATTTTGGTAATTTTTATTATTTTATTGAGGCAATTTAGACGTAATATTCAGTTTTAGTTTAAGCTTGGAGGCTATTTCACTTTGTAACACTACCTTTAAACTGCTTTTTTTGATTTAATACTCTTGCCCTACTCTGACTCTCACCGCTTCTTTATTTAATGCCAAAAGAAAGTTATATAACCCTGTTTAGTAGATCTAAATACACAATTGCCAATAATAATTAATTGTCAAGAACTTTAATAAAATGTTTGATTTCTTTTCGGTTTTCGCAGATCACATCAATGAAGTCAGATCCAATCTAGACACTTACTTTGATAACTGTGTGTGAGCTTGCCAGGAAGTAAATACACCGAACAGAGTCGTGTAATTACATCTAAAAGGTTAGCTGTGATTATACGTGACAGTTACGAAAAGAAAGTAGTTGTTCACGACCGAACATAAAGGACAGTCAATAGCAGTCAATATTGTGGAACTTGCCGTTTAACATCATGTGGGGTGGATTTAGATGCTCAAGGAATTCACTTCTGATTCTCAATGTCTTCTACATTGTAAGAATTTATAAACTGTGTCACTATATGCTAGTTGTAGTTATGAAATTGTAATTCAGGAAATACTGCTACAAAAATAAAGTGGAATCGTTAATCTTTATTTTCTGGTTCTATATTTTCAGGCTGTTGCAATTTGTTTGATAGATTTAGCTACACATGCCCACACATCTAATGGACTGCTGGGATTACCTATAGTAAATAAAGTTTTTATAATTATTTACGATAATCTCGTGACATATATGAAGTCTAATCCATATTTAAAAATGATTTGCGTTTAGATTGGTGGCATCATAGCCTGTGGTGTTTTTCTTCTGATCGTTAGTATTGGAGGAATTTATGCTACCGTGAAACATCATCAAGTGCTGCTGTTCTTCTACATGGTTATCTTGTTTGTGCTATTCATCATTCAGTTTAGCATAGCTTGTGCCTGCCTTGCAGTTAGTGAAACCACTCAGAAGCAGCTTGCTCAGCAGGGGTGGCGATCTGTTGGAAACAACACGAAGGATGCTGTTCAAACTCAGTTCAGTTGCTGTGGGTATCTAACACTAAATGACACTGGACCACTTGGTCATCCGGGTTGCAATTTTGTAAGCTATTGTATAGGGTCAAGTTAAATAAATTTTTAAGAATGCATTTTTGGACTAAATAAAATTCATAGTTGCTTCACTTTATAAATTATAAGGATGTATGCGGTTGCGATGGGCTTACTGCCAACGGAACTTGTACTTGTCCAACATGTTCAATGAAGATTCAAGAAGTGATTGGAGAGGCGTTTCAGTTGACTGGTGGTGTTTCGTTATTCTTCAGCTTTACTGAGGTGAGTATGCATTTAAAAACACTTATTTGATTACCCCCTGTGTATTGTAGTCATTTTCATAGTTCCGTTCAAGTTAACATGTTGAATTAGTTTTGAGATACCTGACCTAATTTATTTATTATACATGATATGGTGTACAGTTTATCGGGGTTTGGCTCACTGTTCGTTACCGTAACCAAAAAGATCCATCCGGAGGCAATCCTTCCGCTTTTTTATAGATAACTGATCTGAAGTTTCTGTGGTCTAGAAGTAAAAAACGCTTTTGCCTTTTGCACTGTTGTACTATATCACTAAAAATAACTTTCCTGTAATTGTAATATAATGATCTGCTGAACACTCTTCGATGGACTGTCTAAATGGAAGAAATGCAGTGTACTATCTACCACTATGTCAATTGTGGTGGATTAATATTGTATTCATTGTAATGTAGTATCACTTAACATTTAAATCGCTTGTCTTTTGTCCGATTAAACCTTACGGGCCAAATAATTTACTAGTAGTTTTTTAAGTATGATATAAGAGCTTGTAAGGCTATTTGGCGTTGTTTTAGATTTATTAGTCGATTAAATGTACAGTTGCAGTTATCTCCCCGCATGTTTTCATATTCATAATATGATAATGCTACGTTATGCAAAGTCCAATTACAGATAAGTGGATGGTGCTATACTTCAAAAAAATATTTTTGAGCGAGAATTTAATGGAGAAGGTGTGATTTTCGAAATTCAAACGAGTACATGACATGAAATCGTCAGAATTTCAGAATCTAGTCATGTAACTGAAGTTGTGATAGGCTAAGTTACTTTTAACAATAAGTTTAGTCAATTCAAGAAACGTCAACACAATCTTAATGTCATAATAATGCAGATCAATAGAATTGGTCAGTATCTCAGCAATTAATTGACGATGAGTTTACCTTTTCTGGAGCTAAAATATTTGTAGCAATTTTTAAGTATCCTTTCCTAGTTGCATTTCATTGCATCGTAAAGCTAAAATTGTTACTTCAACTCAGCCTTACACTTACATTTATCATGCTCGTATCATTAGTACCGTTAAAGGTCTGATAATCATTTGAAACTTTCAGATTTTTGGAGCAATGCTGGCCTACCACTATCGAAACTTATATAGTCCCTTCCGTTCAGTTCCTAATTAAGTGTCAAACATGACATGGAATAATCATCCAAGTACTGTTACTAATAATATTAATGTATAAGCGTGGTTATACATTATTGACGTAAACCCCAAGTCGTTGTTTTGTGATAATCTTTTGTTATTTATGATTAACTTACTACTGTTTTTGTTACAACTTTTGTTTATATTGTGTACACTTTTTTGTGGTTGAGATTTCAAGAAGATGCCAACAACGTTTAACGTTATCTAATAAGAAATCGGCATGATTTCAATATCAATGTTTATTACAAATATTGCAAACAATGATGGTGTCTATATGCTTATTGTTTAAATGATCACACACGATATTATAAAAGAGTTTTCTGTACAGTATTGATTAGTTCGAAAGAAGATTACTTAAACATTAAATATGTGACATGTACTTTTATATGTAATTAATATTCGAGTTATGCTTTTTGTTGGCAATGAAAGATTTATAGTCTAACGCTAATGTTCATGTTTTCGAGTCATGTCATAAGCCATAACCAGTTTCTGCTTATACAAAGACAATTTGAAGCCTCGCTTATAAGCAGCATTGCCTTTGCTGCTTATATCAAATAGGAAGAAATAATGTCAAGTACTTAATAATGTTATTTTAATGCAAATATTCGCGTAAACTGGGTTTTACAATAAAGATTGATTGTCGCATCGTATGGAATACCGTTAAACTTACAACTAAATCATTATTATATCACAGATTTGATTCTTCATCTTTTTTCTCCGTTTGTATGCTATGAGATTATGGTAAATTGATGTACGACACTTTACAATACATTGTCAGTTATAAGAACAATAGCAAATTTGCAGGAAATAAGGCAACCTTCACTTTCACTGACCACGTAAGACCAGTATAAAGAATGAAATACCGTAAGCGATATGCAATATGCATGCTACATGGATAAAGATAATCATAATATTAACTTGTTCCATATTCTTAATTAATGTCTTGTTGTTGAAATACAATAATAACAACCGCAATACTTTTATGTCAGTTCAAATTGCTACTACGAACTCAATTATTATTCTCAACACATTCAAGTGCTTCATCATCTGTAAAAGTGTAGGGTTCTAGTCTTTCAGTTTCAGGAAGCATATCATTCAACAGGCTTACAATGGCTAAACATTCATTAAACGACTCCTGACACTTGTTCATATTTCTCTTTATGTCATCTAATTTAGTTAGTCTGTCTACATTTTTAGCAGTAATCTTGGCACGCTCTTGATACAACTTGAGCAGGGAAGCTATCATAATATCGGTTTCCATTACTGAACAAGATATTGTAGCTTGCTTCAAGGAGACCGTTTCCGCATGTGTCTTAAGTCTAGATTCATACATGCGAACAAGTTTTAAGGCAGGAAGTGATTGAATTTTGGATTGTATATCAGCTAGAGCTTTCCTATTGTGCGTGCCGAATAAGCCTGATCGTTTTTCCACGTCGTGCATTAAAGGGTAGAAAAAATGAAGTTCTTCAAGCTTCTTCATTAACGGATCATCAGTGACTCCCTTTGGGTTATCCTGTGCCTGATTTACTATTACCATTGTACTTCGTCGTTTTAAAGGCTGCTTAGATATTCCTAGAGGAATTTACAAACAAAAATCACACAAACATTAATAAATAGTTTACGCCTCGTTACAGCTAATGCCTGAAGTCTATTAAACCAACCTAAAGTGGAATATTCTGAATCACAATCATCTCCAGATCCTATAGGATTGGGAACAGATTGGGACCTTGTGGTTATCATAGGACGCTTTCCAGAATTAGATCTGCTATCGTCACCTTCTAGCCCTTCCCCTTGAGATGGATGCGGTGTTTCCGCTGTTGTTCCTTTACTTGCGTCTGCACCCATCGTTTGATTAGGCAGTTAAAATTCATAAATTGAACTTTAGTTTGACTTGACGTCCCCAGACCACCGTCATTAACTTCAAGAAAACTCTTTAACTACACTTCAACTTTTATTCCTTTACTTTCACAACATTTCTTTGTTGGAGAAGCCTTTCTGATCTCAAAAGTAAACAACATTCATTTCATTTCTTTAGAAAGTTTAGGTGTATTTACTGTTTACAATAAAAAATAATATTGTTTTATAAACACAAATCATGTGTTTGGATCGCGCCAATGCACTTATTTTGATCCTCATGCCCCGGACCACCCAAGCAGCCCAATTTTGTGCATAAGAAAATGTACTCTCTCTGGTAAAAAAAATTGCTACAAAAGAGCGTGATTTAGTAAAAAGCAGCTGATGTTTATAAACTTAAAGTTAGTGAATGAATGCAGAAAGCAGATACTTTTGATTTTGTTTTGAACGGACTTTCTACAAAGTATCTGAAGGATTTCATACATCATACATAACAAATAAAAACAGTTTTCTGCATTTAACGATACAATCATCATTGTGGTTGGTGTGCTGTGAGGTGCAAGAAAAACTTTAAAATTCGTAGGTTAGCAAACTTTTTGATTTCTTATTTCGTGACCTGTTGTGGAACTTTCGTCTGTCGGTTGAGTTCATCCTGTTCATCGATAAGAAATTTCTGGGTAAGAATTCACCTAGAAAAACAAGTGTTTCAGCGTGGTCGTTAGAAAGAAGACACCAAAATCAAATTAATTTTGTTTCTGACTCAGCGATTGGCGATTTTCGATAAACTCAACAAGTAAAAAAGTCAAGGGTTTTATTTTAATGAATTCGAATTGATTGGCTTTAGTCAATCGAAGCATACCATGATATAGCAAAGCTGGTTTTTCCTCGTGATTAATCAGAATAAGAATGTCGATGAATGGTTTTGGTTTTATTTAATTGGGTCAATGTCAAGAAACAAAAATAATCATGATGTCTGAGATCAAGTGTCAAGTAAACAACCTGCAATGTGATTGATCCATTAATCAGCTTATAATGATACGTTATTGTTCTTTGATGCTTTCAACAGGAAAATGGCAACCAGTGCGGCAACGAATGATGAGATGATGGACATTGGTGGAGCAGAACTTGATAACAACAAGAATGAGAAAATGTTTACTTTGAAGAAGTGGAATGCAGTGGCCATGTGGTCATGGGACGTGGAATGTGATACTTGCGCTATATGCAGGGTCCAAGTTATGGGTAAGTACTTAAATGTCAAGGTGCATTTAATGTTTAAGTAATACTCCAATCACCAATTGCATCGGTCCACCGAAAGTAAGGTGTATATTATGTGTAGTTGGAACTCAACTAGATAGAAGCATTGTCAATGAGTTTGTGCATTGTGTGTATTTCAAACGAATGAAATGCTAAAATAGGAAAGTCAAATTTGTTTCATGAGTTTTTAATTTTTGTTTCATGGTCAGTACAGCATCAGCATCAATTTTAAAGATAAATTATTATGCTTTTGTACAAGAGTTGTAATATATATACAGTCTTATAGAGTACGTACGTACTACGTACTACATACACTATCCCAAACAAGGTCGTCTGTGCATCAAGCATATAAGTTAACTATTGACAGGCTATGATATTATTTGAGAGTAGTACAGTTAGTTTACATGCATCAGTAGACTACAGTGTAGTAGCTGTGAAGTCCAACTACATATTTATTCAGTTTATAATTCAAATAATTACAAGTTCGCATTGTTGCCTTTGCTTTGCTTGCAAACATCTTGAGTAATAGTAAATTATATCCAACCACAAGTGAAAGGAGAAAGCAAAAACTTGTACGAAGACAAATACATGCGAAATGTCGTTTTAGAAGAAAGTTCATGCTGCATTTTTGCATTGCACTGTAACAACAAATTCCTTTGGATTGTCTATGAAGAATTTCCATGAATTTGGTTGTATTTTGAGTAGCAGTCCAACAAACTTTCCCTTTTCAGCTTAATTTATGATTCGGTTTTGTAGACTATCTGCAGTAAATGTTCACCTCAGCCATAACTCGTGCACAATCATTTTTATTATTAATTTACAAACCAAAACATCGAACTAGATTACTTCATTACATTTACAGCTTGTGCATTATGAGATCAGTAATCCATGCTCTGCACCATCAGAACTTTCACCGACTATTAATTGATTGTTCTTTTGCACAAATCTGTTATTGTGGTGGATAAGCCTATTGTTAAGAATTCTGATCATTATCACTTCATTGTTGTAACCGTAATGAATAGCTACTTCGATACCTATTAGTAATCTTAATAACTATTCATTGACGCAATGTACTATAGTTTCATTTTATTTGTTTCAGCACTTTTTTTCCATTTCTTTATGTCTATCAACATTTATATATTACAAAAAAATACAATATATGAAGTTTTTATTTCTATTTTACACAATTGGGAGCATGCACTAGTGTGTTAGTACGGAAATGTGCCCACTTCCACCTTTCCCTTCGTTTCGCAGTATTTGAGGGAACAAAAGTACAATCATATTAATTTGTAATTGTTTCCAATTGGACATAACTATTGATGCATACGCGTTTGTAATTTTGTATGATGAATTGAATCATATCATAGTATAGGTAGTATAAAAGTACAAAGTTCTTTGAACTTGATTGGTTTATAATGATTCAGAATTATGAACCGTGAATAATTTTGATTTGAACTGCAAGTTTTTCGAAATTTACATTTGCAATTTGAATAGATTTGTGGTGGATATGGGATAATGCTTGTATGTTTCATAATTACACATCTAGTTTTCGAGAAAAAGATGCTCTTGCATGTAGTTGCTACTCCGGACGCCGGGACCGGAAATGCGACAGTTGTATATGGCTTAGTAGTTTGATTACACTTCTTAGCTTGATTTTTACATTCCCATAGGCAAAGGTTTGAGATTAGCTGTAGATGAAATTCTTCGGAATGGTCTTGTTAAATTACGCTCAATGTCTTCAAGACTTTTACCCTGAGTCTCAGGGACACAGAAAATTATAAAGAAGAATCCAATGACACAAATTATAGCAAAAAATAAGAATGCAATATGTCCACCAAAAAAGGAAACAAACTCTGGGAAACTTTTTGTGACAATGAAAGTGCAACTCCAGTTGAAAGCAGTAGCTACAGCTGCAGCAGAACCACGAATCCTTCCTGGGAAAATTTCTCCCATCATTAGCCAAGCTGTTGATTAGCAAAAAAAAAGTTTTCATTATTAACTAACAAAGTTATATCGTCTGATGGTTGACGGAAGTCAAAAAGTGCGATGGCCGGTACTTACGGATTGGACCAAATCCAAGGGAGAAAGCTATGACGAAGAGTATAAATGATGCTAAGGGAATCCATAGCAGATCTACGATCATTTCAGGCTGATAATCCTTTAGGTAGAAGAAGACTGCTAGTATGCTTAAACAGATGGTCATCAAGACGTTGGAGATGAGAAGAAGAACTTTTCGTCCAACACGGTCGATGAGTAAGGTTGCAACAAATACTGCGCCAAAGTTAACAAGTCCAACGATGATAGTCGACAAATTACTATCGATGGATGAATGAGATATCTCGAAAATATATACTGTATAGAAGATGACTGCGTTAATTCCACTAAACTGTTGAAAAAACATTAGACCTAAAGATGCGAGGATTGATTTGCGATATGTCTTTCCAAACAAGTCCTTCAACTTTGTAGAGTATTTCTTAGTCATAAGATGAGTATTCTTGATTTCATTCATCTCAGCACGAATGTCTGCTCCACTGCCACGTAACCATTGAAGTGCTTTCTCAGCGCACTCTTCTCTACCTGTTATTGAACAATGAAAGTTTCTTTGGTTAGCTAAAATGCAATAATTATGTTATAATAATAATACATTATATAATTTGGTCAGTTGATGAAAAGTCTCAATGTACTTTACCTTTGGCAATATACCACCTTGGAGTTTCTGGAATGAAACACATACACACTAAAAATGGAACTGATAAGCATGCGCCCAGCGTTGCAAGGGAGTCCCATTTCATATAGCTTCCGGCGGTGAAGCAAATTAAAATTCCTGTAATAACCAATCAATCCTATCATGAGTATTCATTTTTGCTACAAATGCCTTGTGAAAAATTTCATAATAATCCATGATCATGATGTCTTACCGATATTTCCAATACAAGTAGGTAGTAAACCAAGTACACCTCTCACTTCCGGTTGCACAGTTTCCGCAAGATACACTGGAAGGGAGAGAGACGCCATACCAATGCTGAATCCTGCAATAGATCTGGCAATGTAGATCATCCAGACATTTTGTGCGAATGCAATTAGGAGCCATGCTAGAATAATTGAAAAATTATAGAATTACATATAGTTTTTGAATATGTACTAACTATAAAATCTGATATTTCGCTTTTAACTTTTGAATCTTACACATAATGAAAGGAAAAGCGGTTGCTAAAATTGTGCTTTTTCGTCCAAAGTATTCAACAAAGCTTCCTCCACAAATTCCTCCAAGCAGGGCACCTAATGGTAACAAACTACCAATCCAAGATGCTTCGTGGCCGTCAGAGTGAATGATTAGTGTTGAATTATGTTCTTCGGTCATCGTTGGAAGGGCGGTTGACGTGTAGGCAGATCCGAACCCAATGATCATAGAACCTAGTGATACTGCTATAGCTGCCATTACCTATAAAAAATATGTATATAGCTTAATTGCAACCGATCTGTCATGTTTTATGCATGTGATAAAATATTCTGTCAATTTGTGTCATCAATTTAGTTAATTTTCCTTGCATGTGACACAGAACCATCATGTTTTTAAGGTAGGAATGCATCTACGGTGTTGGCTACTGCATTCATATTTAATTTTCCATCTTTTTATCAAGAAAGACGTCAACGAAGTTGTAGAGCAAAAGTATCAAAAATTTGACCTTAGCCGAGAAGAAATGACATTACGTGCCCTTTATTGCGGCATTGATGGTACTAGCTTCAGTTAGTTTTGATTTCGACTTCTTTACAACAGTTACCGTCGTACTATCATGTCACGTCACAGATATGATTTATGGGAATAAAATGGACTTTATATTAGCTATGGATAATGTATGAATTTGATATTTGCACAAAGCTTGACATGTATCGTGTATATCATTGATTCTAGAAACAATTGGATTTTCTACGCTTTGAATAGAGCCAGCTGGACAAATTCTTTGTTATAAAAAATGTAATGGGAGGCTGTGACATTATAAGTTATGTTCATTGTCTTTAGTTTGATTGGGGTTAGGTCCTAACCGTTAGGATGTGGAGGAGAATTTTCAGGCAAAAAAATTGACACACACATTGTAATGCAAATAAAGCTTTTCTTAGTGGGCCAACTGCGTATATTAAAACTAGCTCTGTTTGTGGTGACGAAATGGTGTTGGCATACTAAATTATAGTTTTGACATCTATGATAAATTTATAGCTACTTTTTATCTTTGATGACAAATTTGCAATTTGTCAGAATATTAAGAATCAAATCATAGTCATGGTGTGACTTTTTCTAAGTAACAGTTGTAATGATTTAGTAGATTTAATGACAGCTCAATAGCTGAACACGACATTTAAATCTTTCTGTCTTGTTTGGACAGACGAGCTTCCATTCATACTACTCCAATTTGATAGTAATCATTCATTTCTGCCATGCCATATTTCATTTACTATCATCATTCAAAAAATGATTGACGTGATTTATGTAATATGTGGTGTCATAATAATGTGAATGTCTTTTCCAGTTCCAGTCCACTTGCATTAGAAGTTTTGACTTACTCTTACAGGCAGAAATTATGAACCAATGTTTCACGATGCCCTTAAACTAAACAGTCCAAATTATACCGATAGACAATGATGGATGATATATATCTTTCACGAACACTTAATACATCCTGTTTTTTAAAAAATATGATCATACCTGTGAATATGTACATTTTGGCTTATCTTGAAGGCCAGTGGAAGGGGTAATAGGAACTTCGAGGTTACAATGAGTATCTGAACGTAAAAGCATTTTCGAACTTTTCACGCAATCCGATTTCAATAGAACTCTTGAAAGTTTCAGACAGGAGCTTCTGTATTCTAGTTTAGAGTCACTGTCTTACTGCGTAGGTAAGACTAGTAGTAGTAAGTAGCTGAAGGAGAATGCTAAAGATCTCACGCAGTGGTAACGTGCTCACGACGCACAAAAACTGTGGAGTGCAGTGGGATGCAACTTGTAAGTACGCACAGTAGTTACGGTTACACTAGAGCGACTGATGGTTCGTTGGAGTGGTTCCAAAAAAAAATCGTCCACACTGAACTGTTTGCTGATCCCACGACTAAAGTTACTATCGAGTTGTTTCTTTACTGAACGAAACCAGAAATGTGAAAGGTGCCGGAGATGAATGAGCCCTTTTATGTATGTGTGCACTATGTTACGTGTTTGGTCTAAGCTGGAACAAGAAAATCAATTAGAACTCAAACTGGTTTCCGATAGTGTGAAACTGGTGATAAAAATAATGGCTATGACTGCCAGATTGAAAATTAGTTTAAAACAGTTATGGAACGGAAGTAACTAAACAAAGGATTGTTGAACAAAGTCTGATATAATGTTTAATGATAATGAAAGGACGTAAGATGAATCCTAACAAGCTTGCCAAGTTAACTTAAACTTAATCCTTGTCTTATTCGTACGAGACTTGGATACTGACTAAAGTTATTTTGGAAAGCGTCTCACTTTTTCTTCAAATACGCATATATTCATATCACTTAAATGACATTGATGCATGAATATGAATATAGATTCCAACCCCCTTTCCATACTTTGTCAATGCTTGTACGTGTCTTGTGTGTTAGCTATGGTATAAAAACACATACGTTAAAAGAAAGGTTTATAGCAAAAATAAATGCACAATATAATGATGTACAATGTAAAACGAGCTTAAAGTTAATTGCGTTTGTGTACGCTCACACATTTCAGTCTGTCACAAGATGAGCTATGATCATGATCATCAAACTGTGATCATCAAGCTTGCAGTAAAAATAAGTCTGAAGTTAAGTCTTCCTACAATGTATCTAGTAGAATACTAAACTAAAGATTTGTGCAGAACCAATGTACGATTACGGTAGATGAGTAAATTGAAACATTTCAATTTCATCTCAATAGTTAAAATGCCATATTAAAATACTAGAGTTTGATGAAACTTCATTGCAAGAGGAAAAAATACTTAGTTTAATGAACTAATGGGGCACCATGATCGTAATTTGTTAAACTGCCGACTGGATAGACTGCTAATTTCTTTCATACAGAATGACTTGCTTTAGCCTTATCTCTTAAATGGTTCTGGTGATGAATGAGCATTATGACGACGATTGGTCTTACGACGGGTTACGTTTACAATCTTGCTAACATGTAGATAGCAGATTATCACATCATTTAATTTTTATGCCCCTTTTTCTCACTAAATGGTTTTCTAACACTTGCCATGCCTTCGGTCGATCTCTAAGTTGTTCATTTCATTACAACTTCCTAAGTTAATGAGAAGTATGTTGACAAATTAAGGAATGGGATGGTAGGAAGGAGCGTCCCTGAATTAATGTGTGTCTGGGCAGCATGAGTGACATAAATTTGGTTGGTACATTTTTTTTGGAACACCACATCGTCTGACACGTAAAACCTGTAATAATTCTTATTTTCTGACCTTGACATACAGTCCAGTAAACAGGCTCGAGACTACAGATTTCTCAAGACGCGCTCACGTACACGTACAGTATTTTGTGTTTCTTGAAGTTAGGTACTCTTTTCTTTACAGTATAATAAATGATTTTCTCTTATTGCCTAACTAAAGGGTTTTTAAATAGATGATTCAATGCTTGCTAATTGGACGGAGAAAATAACAGGTTCTGCCCTGTTCAACAGCATGAAAAATTAAAGAATAGTATGGAATTTTGGTACGCTCCTTTCCATTTCTGGGTGAATAAGTTGAGTTCGCCTGCTAATGTAAACTTTCCTCAATTAACGCACCTGCCTCTCGTGTATCGACTTGTGTGACTA
>JAQGAP010002301.1:0-15621 GCA_034697805.1 Orchesella bifasciata | reverse complement strand
CTTATATCATATCTTTTGAGCCATTTAGTTTTCGAGTTCCTTTGCCTTTGGCAGTTTCCCACGGTGTCTGTAATTGACAGCTTTCCTTGCAAACAACCACCTGAATTACATACGTTATTGCATTGCATTGCATTGTTGTTCTGTTCTGGCTGCGGTTTTGCAAGCTCGTTGTCGTCATATATAACAATATTGACTGAAGTTTAGAGGAGAATACACAGGAGAAAATGAAACTCCTCGAAGATTCCAAAAGCTTAAAGTATATTTAGTGAATGTTCTTGTTTAATTTATGAATTTCCAAGAGAATCGTTCATAAAGCTTTGTGTTTATGATTGAAGTGTTAATTTGTTTTATTATAAAAATGTTTTTAAATCTTGATTTACAGGTCTACGGACAACCAGTCAACTGCTGGGCGTGATCCAGGAAGCAACTCGTCTGGTGGTCCTAGTGAAGGTGGTGGCAGTGGTGGAGAAACCTCTTTTTTAATTAATCAAGGTAAAACCAGGTAATTTTATTTTTATTCTGAGATTTCCATATTTATTGGTTGAGACTTGGGTTTCATTCCATGCTGTTCTTGTGGAATTTTAGGACCAACAGCACTAGCTCAGTCGAATCTCAACAATAATTTGTACATTGACGTGGATTTTGAGGGTGGAGAAGAAACTATGGGGGACCTTCAAAGTCCACAGTATGTGAAGCGCACTGCTGCAAGGTTTGATTCCAGATTCCAGTCCGAGGTAGAATTTATCAATTTTTTAGAATGCACAATATTCTTATAAGAATGAGATGGCAAATTATAATTAAAATGAATTAAAATTTCAGCCCGGTGCTACTGAAAGGAATGGGAGAAATCCGTCTTATCTCAACGTGTCAAAGTCTGTCAGCGGCTATTCATGTCTAACTTATAACAACGGCTCAGAAACAGTTTCAAACAGAACTGTTCTGGGGAATGGAACAACTTTAATGACAGCTGGAACACGTGCTTCAGCAACTACCGCTGCAACAAGGCTCAAGACGGATTTTGCAATTCACTCCCCATTTTCCCGTAAAGCCCCTCATACAGATGAAGATAGTGATCATAGCAGCAGTCAGTCTGCAACTTCCCCTCCTCCCTCCCTCCCACCAATTAATACTACCTCTGCAGGAAGATTCTCTGAAAGTTCCTTTTTTCAAAATGGGATGAATCGTGGAGATGAATTATTGGACGATACACCATATATCCCTTCACATGGAAAGTCATTCATAATGCAACGTATTGAAAGGTTATATGGCACGGACGCTTTGACTAACAAAGGCGTATTGTCTCGCAAATCATCTCATGTCACTACCATTAGCATTACAAGGGAATCACCATCTCTCGGAACGGAACGAATAATCCCCATAAAAGTGGAGCCAAGAGATGACCATGAAAATAATTTATATAACAGTGAGGTTACAATACAGGAAGTGAGTAACGATGAGCAGTGTCTACTGATTGGAAGAAAATCCAGTGGCAGTGGCGGTATAATTTTGCCTGAAATTGTTAGCGCTAATAAAGAGGAGAATGGTCGGCATATTCAGAATCGCCGTTCACGAGGTTCCTTTGATGATACAGATGAAGATGAAGATGGAACTAGAGCAAGGTGTCTCATAAGCCCAACGAAGATACACTCCCCTACTGTCGGTCTTGATAATAGCGGACATTTGAATGGGAATGCAAATCCCTATGGAAATGGGGTCGCAGCTACTCCTCTAGGGAAGCAAAGTCGTTCTGCTGAAGGAGACAGACCACCTTTGTCTCCTACAAGGCTGGAGAGGAGTATTGATGAGAGTGTAACATTGGATCAAATTATTCATACAAATGGTAATCACCACAAGAATGGAGTTGACGGACAAGACTGCACCCCAATGAAAAAAACATTGTCAAGAGAATCTTCTGCAGAGTCCGATGATACAAACGGATGTAGCGAGAATTCTTTAGAGCTCGGCGTATCTGATGCAGAGTCGAAGAAATCCAGTAGTCGAAAAAGTTCCCAAGATAATTCCCTTTACAGTAGTCGAGGAGCAACAAGTCCCATAAAGCCCAAGCCAAAACCTAAACCGAAAGATATGGCTCTTTTAAGAACACTTAGTCGGTCACCAGCCCTTAAAACCGAAAATCTTGATAAGACTGCAATTTCTTTAAGCATCGTACAGCCTGACGCATCTGTCAAACTAGAAGATGTAAAAAGTGTTGTCCCAGAAGATCAAACAGACTTTGCGTTATCCCATATTAAAAATAACAGTGTTTCACCGGTAAACATAAGTTCCGAACAAACTGAAGATAAGGAAAACACGTTAGCTCCAGTTGCTGACAAAGTAACACATGAAGCCAAAAAGAAGGACGGAAATTACTACCTTAATGAAATGGATATTGTCAGAACTAAAATTCTCCAGCTTTCTGCGATTGCAGAAAAGGAACTCGAATCGTCAGATCCTTCCGAGGACAGGGAAGGCTCTGTACTTGCAGCAATAGGAAAAGGAAACCTTTTAGTGAAGAAGAAATTTAAGCAATTTGAGGAGCTGTGCAATGCAAATTTGGTGAGTCTAGCTATATATTTTTTAAAAGAGGTCATCAGTTAATCAGTAAAAAAATCTAATTTATGTTGTTTTGTCATTGCAGAAAGGAAAGTTAGGGGATGAACCCGAAACTACAGACGAAGATTTAGGTGGATTTTGGGATATGGTTATGATTCAAGTAGAACAAGTTTATTCGTTATTCGAGGATCTGGAAAAGAATAACGATCAAGAAGTATGTACTTGTACAACGAGTACAATATTATCCATTCAACATTAAATCAAACATTTTAACTGAACTATTTTTTATTCTACCTACAGAAAAAATCATCCTCTGCACCTAGCACTCCATCAAAAATATCAAGTCCCAAGAGAACAGTAGTTAACGCCAAGTCAAGAGCAAGCGTAGGGGCAACTCCGAAAATTAATCCTGCTGCTGCGAAAGCGAGGTAAGCGTCCACTTATAATTTGGGACTCTATTAATTCTCAATGTGTTTATTTTTACATTTCTTTGATACGGTTCATTTCAGGGACGAAGCCAGAAGAAAGTTACTAGCAGAGAAAAGAAAGGCAATGAAAAATCAAATGCAAGAAACCCAACAAGAGGCAGCTTCCGAGGGGAATGAAACAGAGGTGCAGATTTTTGTTCCGGAAACATCACACACAGGATAACTTTGAATCAAAGCAGATTTGCTGCAGTTATTAAAAATTTGAAGCACCTAGTACTGACAACCACATCATCACCCAACGCCTCAACAGATTAGAAGCAAAATTGTTAGTGCAGTCATCGTTAAAACTTACTACAATCGACTTTTCAGATGAAATATAACATTCGCAGCAGAATCAATATCACATTTTAGAATTCTGAACATCCTTTACTCTCCACCCTCGCCTCGCATTAATTCAACAATAGAGCAACAATACAATTTATTGTTTTTGTTTTTTTTCTTCTCAATTTCAGTCAGATATTCCGGCACGATGTCATAAAATCATTCCTGAAATCTGATTCATGCATTAGCTTCAATTTTGTCTAATTGCTAACTTATACAATACAAATGACCAAATCGTGAGAATTTTAAATATGGTCCTAATTGAAGAGTTATGGACGTAAGGCATGAGAAATGGTAGCCATTTTATATTCGCTAGTATAATTTAAATGAACAACTAGTTAATCAGATCAGTCGTTTGAATCGTCTCTGTATGAATTTGAAGGACTAACCTATTGAAATGTACAAGATGATAGTGCTATTCTAAAACCATTAACCTAGGTAAATGTAAGCGTTTGTACTTAAATACAGAAGTAAGTTATCTAACGATTACTAACAAATACGAAACAAGGAAGCACTACTGGTAGAAGAAAAACGCGTTTTGTTTTTATGTAAATATCATACAACAATAAAAATTTTAAATGTTATTAGAATTCAGTGACAATAGTGCAATGCTAAGATAAGGGACAAGTTGTACTGTTCCGTTGAAACAGATGAAAGTTTTTGTAATAGATTTGAAACAGGTAACATGTAAATGTAAAGTCTTAAGTCATATGGCATAATATGAAGATTCTACGGCTCATATTATACAGCCTTACCAAAAACTTAGCTAATATTGTACGCAATCTCAAAAAAGCATTGCTGACTTTTCCGTTTTTGTAAAGTTTATGTATGTCATTTACCACCAGGGGTGTACAGAGTGTAAAAAATGTAAAAATCTTCCGTTTTTTTTTGTCGTTCTTGCCATATAACAAAACAATTGACATACAAACTGTTTGTAAAAAAAGATGTCTGCTTCAAAGCAGTCAACATGTAATATTATGTTACCCAGAAAGTAATTATTATCATTGTCATGCAGAAGGAAATGGAAGTTTGTGTTTCTGTAAGTCAACTTTGCTAAAAGGTAAACTACTTGAATCAGTATGATAACAGCTATTCACCATAAGTAATAAAGTGCTTGTAATCGTCAATTCACAATCATTTTCGTTTGTTTTTGTACGTACAAGATTACAACTAATTTAAAAGGTTTGCTTTTCCGATACGATTGCAGTTTTAAAAACTAATGCACATGGACCGCTACGTGCTTACAAACACGTGCTTATACATGTAGTAGTCAGTCAGTATTTCAGAAAAGGTGTCAAGGCTGAAAACACAACACAGGATGCTAATCAAAATACAATCGCTACGGTTTAATGCTTTTGTACAAGTTTATTTTATTTTCTAATATGATTACGAGCGAGCGTTAATTTGCTTGGTAATTAGAATTTTTATGTTAAATATTTCATAAAACGCAACGTAAGTGTATGGAAAGTCAGCCGACGGTAGACTAAGTTAACACGTAAAATATGTAAATAATTATTGAGGCAACCAAAAAGGGAAAATGAAGTTGACCGATGTTAATACTTTTAGTTACTCAACAAAACAAATCTTTGTCTTTTTATACAAAACGGTACTCAATGCATTTAACCATTTCTAAAAAGAACGTACGACTAAGTGCAGACAAAATAGTCTAAAATATGTGGTTCTACTTTTCATACGATGTATTCTGTATTATATCTTTTTGTATTTTCCGTTCAACGTTTAACCGCAAAACAGACCAAATTTTAATATTTGTTTTAGGGAAGATGACAGATATCTTTTAACACATCACTGTATTATTGAAAATAAGTGCTATTCCAATTAAGTCGTCATTTTAAAATCTGAAAGCTTTATTAAAAGTGGTCTGCGCTGTATGTACGTATCATGTATAATATAATATACTTTGTATTACGAATGAACTTTAAAATGTTCCATCTACTTAAAAATACAACATTGTTTTACCAAATTGAGTCATAAATGCCACAACAGTCATTCGTAAAGTAACAATAACAATAAAAGTAATCTTTCACCATTTTACATACCTGGTTCTTTTTTCATGTTGTTGTAATTATTTCACTTATCACTCGTGAACTGGAGGAAAAATTTGGAATATCGCAGATTAATCCGAATCGACGTGGCCACCACCTTCATCCCCGCCACCGGATTCCTCTTCATTTTTCAGTTTTGCTATGATTTCCTTGGCTGGATTGAAAACTCCGAAGGTCTGGGCGCTGCATATATAACACTTTTGTGTCTTTTTGTAATGCTGAAGTGCACATTTTTCACAGAAATAGTGTTTGCATCTGGAATAATCCAGTTCATTCATTATCATTATCCTTTTAAGAGAAACATTAATAATGAACAAGAAGCAAACGAGAAAACCTACTTCGTTACAACAGGGTCCTTAAAGGTATCGCGGCAGAGGAGACATTTAAATGGAAGCTCATCATCCGAATCTGGTATTT
This sequence comes from Orchesella bifasciata, assembly GCA_034697805.1. Classification (NCBI taxonomy): domain Eukaryota; kingdom Metazoa; phylum Arthropoda; class Collembola; order Entomobryomorpha; family Orchesellidae; genus Orchesella; species Orchesella bifasciata. The sequence continues at coordinate 9,779 of JAQGAP010002301.1, read as the reverse complement.
CATATTTTTCTGCGTCATCATCCTCCTTCCCATATCTTCCTTCATTCATTTCACGTTCTATCTGCCAGCCTATCAAAAAAGTATGATATACTCATTTCTTCCTTACCAATACCAAATGTATATTATTAGTTCTTTAGATTTCAATTCAATATCAGCACTTACCGAACTTGTAATCACTTCGATCATGCAGAAATTTACAACTGTCTGAAAATTTTCAAAATTAATCATCAAGTCAAGAACAACAAGTTTATATTACATTTTATAATTATTTTGTGTTACCTCCAAATCCACAAAACCCAGTCTCCTTATAATCCTTGCAAATATCAGGCTGATAATCCCATCGGACAGTAACACGAATATTATCCGGTGCTCTGACAGGACCCTTCCGGTTACTTCCACTGGCTGCATTCCCTTGAGCTGTGTCCTTCTTGTCATAGTACCTCGCGTAGTTATTCAAGCCTCGATAAACTCCATCATCAGCCTTTCCTTTCAGCTCTTTATTGATTTCTAACGACTTTTCAAAAATTGCTTGTGCATCCCTGTCTTTCTCCGTTTCGGTTTCAATAGTTGACGTAGCTCCCATATCTCGGGGTCCAGCTCGATCACCAGTATTTGAAGATTCATAGTAAACACCCATTCGACTCCTCCCATCTCGTTCTTTCGCGTCATCTTCATCCTCTGAAGATGAAGAACCTCTGGTTTTAAGTTGGTTTTTAACTGTCCTTGCGCCACCAGTCTGGAAATTAGTTAAATACAAACATTCAATAGTATATCTACTAATGCCCTATATTAATGAAACTTCACCATCAAAAACTCACCGACTGCACCATCGGATTCGATCGTCTTGGCCGCTTCTCTTTTCTCACAATCTTTGTATCATCATCGCTGCTTGAAGAAGCTGCAAAAATACAAATAAAGAGTTTTTGAATGAGTATTACATGAAGTAAGTAATGTAAGACAAGAAGACATAATTAGTTAAACCTTACAAGAATCAGTGGGTGGCCTTTCCTCCCTTTTCCTAGCGTTTTGCTGGCCCCGTCTAATTGGCTTTCTAAATGAAAATTTGCAAGATGGTCCAGGGGCTTCCGGTGGTTGTTCATCAGACATGGTTTGTTTTCAACGGTGACAACAATTCCGTTATCCAATAAAAACACAGTTGACAGTAACTAACTTTATTGTTTGGCTGCTGTTAAAGACGCAAGTTATTAGTACCTTTCCAAATCACACAAAGTACACCACTCATGAAGCTTCTTCAGTTGACTTTATTAAAAAGATAAACAAAAACAATCAAGCTGATTAAAACAGACAGGTGAAAGTATTAGCGAGCAAACGTTTACTAACAACATCTCAGGTGTATGTAAACTCAATGCATTTTTGTGAGAGAACAACTCCCAGACTTCTCACGTGGCCCTTGCTGCTACCTCGATGGCTATTAATCTTTGTTCACCGAAGCGTCCCTACCTACTCCCAACTATCATGATAATTGAAGCATCATATTAGAAGCCCAACTGCATTGCTGCAGAACACACTTCCAGCATTTGGTCAGAGGCCAGGGTATATCATCATCGGATCGGCTGGAATGTAAAAATCAGCGAAACAAAGAAAACATCTGCCTCTCCCATTCAGCTCAACAATGGGCTCCTTGTTTTTGAATAGACAAAAATGCAGCTCCTATACAATTCCATTGAAATTGAGGGCTGTATATCTTTTGTTGCGCAAAGTTTACATTTCCCAACTATCCAGAACTGGATTCAACTACTTTGCTTTACCCAGGCAGACTTGTGTGCAGGTTTTTGTTGTTGTCGCATAAATATTTTTTGTACGGTGATGGCAAACACATACCATCAGCTTTTATTGCAACAATGACTTGTAAGAAAAACTCGGCTGGGTTGTTCTCTGCTTAAATATTATATGTACAGTACCTGACAGCCGAAAAATATTCGAAAAAGCATACCCCTAAGCAATGGCAACAGAAAGCGTTCTATTCATTCTTAAAAGCAAATTGGTTGCAATCTATATACTTTGCACATGCCATTGCCATCAATGCACAATGAGAACCTGGCCTGGTCTAGGACGTACCTACTGCATCCACACTGGGATCAGTTTAGGAAAGACCTGTGTATTGTTGCATACATAAAAATTCATTAGAACTCATGTAAAACACAAAATGCACTACGTCCTTTAGTAAAACCTGATTCTAGCCCTAGCTCCCAAATGCTCCCCACATAAATGTTTGGTGGGCATGTGTCTATCCTTGTTTACAACATGAGGGTTAGGGATTTTTTCAAACATGAAGAGAAGGTTATGCTTCTTCGCACCATGTTGTAAATTTTTTTTTGTGGCCGTGGTTTTCATCGGTTCAACATCTTGAATTGTACAATATGTTCATGTTAAGTAGTAAAAGACGTGAATACTTTATATGGCAAAGCTAAAGCAAACTCAAGCCAATGTAATACTTATTCCCAATATCCTTAGAGTGCGTGTGCACTGTGCACTATTACAATCCTAATCCAATGCATCCATCCCCTTGATTGCCGTTGCTATTGCCAGTTTGCTGTGATATTGACAACAACACTCGAAAATCCTAACATCAATACCAATGCGTCAGACAGGACAGGCATAGTACACGATTTGCTCGACTTTATGTTTTTGGTTTTGGTTCATGAAAGATTTTTTTACTGAAATGTTCCTCTCTTCTCATCTGCTTAAAGTGGTGCTAGACCAATTTTCTCCCTTGAAATAATGAAGGGGGATTCAAGTCCCTGGTTTGGTTGTATTTGAGAAGGGATGTGTGTACCTTGAAACGCACGCTACATGATTCATTCTCACAGCCACAACCATTCATTTCATTCACTTTGATATTTTTTGTAGTAATCCAACTATGATGCCAGCAGGCTTGGATCCTTCGTTCTGTTTCTGTCCCTTTTAAATTTAATATACAACAATATATAACTCAACTTGTAAAAACTGTGCTATCATAGGCCCTTAGCCAAAAGAGCAAATATGGGAACTGGGGCTTAAAAAAGGCAAATAAGGGAATGTTGCATGGTTCCTTCTCTTCTCGTTTGACAACAACTCAACCATTTCAACCCCTTTTTACCATATTACTACCTTATTCCCTTTACCAATTTTATCATATCGCATCATCATTATCATCACATCATCATCACGGCTTCAAAAAGAGGAACCAAAACATCCTGTCTCTTTGTGTTTGCGTGTGTCTATATGTTCATGTTGGTTCTGTTAAGTTGAGTCAGCTAGTCTGATTTTAGTTGGGTTTTGGTATTGAACGAAGCAGGAGAAGGAACGTGGAGTGGATTTCTGCTGGTGCTTTTGATAAAAAATGCATAATAATTTAAAAGTGCTGCACCCTCTTTCTTCCACCCTCATAGATAAAGTGTGTAATATATATTACGTTACGTGTGATTGAGTGACATTTTAAAGTCCACAATTGGCGAAAAAAATATTTACGATCATATTTGAGAAGGACGCGAAACATGCAATGTCTGCAAATCCAAACTTCATCACGAAAGACGCCAGTAGTGCAGCTGCTGGTTCCCAGCGATCGTCAGGGATAAAAAAGCCATTCACTTACACTTTACCTAACTGTATTAACAGGTACAACAATGATATTATGATGTGAATACTACAGAGGAGGAGAGCACATGCATGAAATGAATGATAAAGCTGGTGCTGGTATACACACAAGTACACGTCTCAGGAGTCTACAACTCATGTATTCATCATACCATCAGATCAGGGATTATATCAGAAAACCTTCTTTTCTCAATTTTTGTTCATCTTTCGATGTTGATTGTTTAGTTGTGTTCACATCACAGATTGGTGAGGAGTAAAATCTTTTTAGTCTTTTAACATCCCATCGTCCTTTCGTATATGTGTTATCTATACATCATCATCGTTTCTAAAAACTCCTTTCAATAATATAACAATACTCGTGTAGCATGTTACTACACACACATTTTTCATCATCATCCTCCTATCATCATATTTTTGGTCTTACAACAAGGAGATAATAATTGGGAATCGTGAGCTTTGAAATATTTTGTCCCTTGTTACTCTCTGCCCACATCACATCGCATCACATTTTGCAGTGTGTTTGTTGCAAAAGCGTTGTTATTTTGGATTTGGCTAAGAAGAAGGATACACAAAGTGCCTAAAAGTAGAATACAAACTTGCTTCAATTTACCAATATCAACCTTTTATGTGTGCCAGTGAATGTACAAAAGTAAATGAGATGCTAGATAATGTGAGCTGCTACAAGGATACATAACGCTTGTAAAGACGGGGATGGATGGTGAAGTGTATTAAATATGTGCTCTGATTTTTTGTGAATTCCAATTTGTTGTCTTTTGTGGTGGTAATTTGAGACGTTTGGGGATGAAGGAATCACGCAGGAGATATGGTCTCATTCTTATTTGGCACTTTATTGACTTTCTTGAGGTTGAATAGTGCCTGAAGTAAGTAAGTGCAAACTCTTTTTTATATAGAAATTGAAAATGTTGTTGTAATATCACTCGGCAATGGGAATGCATGGTAGTAGTGGTGGCTGTTTGGCCACTAATTCAAGCTCGCTATCATCAATTTTTGAGAGAAAATCGTGCGTTTTTTCACTCCTTTGTTCTCCATTGGTTCCATTACACATGTATCACATTGTGTGCTTTTGAGTAACTCTGACTGACTCTCATGAATATTCCATTTGGGACCATATATGGCACACAATTAATAGCAACATAAATTCTGTGGCCTTCACGATTGTGCGTTGGGATTTTGTTGAATTTTAATGCATCTAAGAAGGAGACTAAAGGATAAAACATATCTGCTTTAATGTGATTTCACACTTCCAAGTAAAAATGCCAGAGTAAAATTCACTAGCATTCTATACCGATGAGAAATCCTGACAAACAATATATATTGTATTAAAATTAATCGCCTTATAAAAACCGACCAGAAGTTTTACTTGAATGTTCTTTTAGTACTAGCGAACTCATTGTTAATTAAATCATTTATATTCACTACAAACTTCAACCAACTGCTTCCCAAGGGAATTTAAGTGTTGCGGGTAACAGAGCTCATAACACTGAAAAATACATTTCATTTAGTGTTAGTAAGGTGGTATAATGCCTGTATATGCATATGCATAATATGTAGGAACAACCCGATGATTTAATGATTGACATAGCACTACATTTTCATACTGTTAATTACAAACCCCATAAAAATGCGCAGCAATGATTAATCAAAAAAGGATGAGATAAATCTTTTAACAAAGTGTGCAAGTGCAAGCACGTATCCACATATGTATTCATTTAGCATTTTCGTGCCAGCACAATTTGTTTTGTGAAAATCACAGGTTCTCGTCATACATACTTGTTTTCACTACCATAATTACTTAATTAATTAAAATCTGACGCATTAATGAAAGCAACTGATGGATTTCTAACAAGTCGCCAGAAGTAGTGGGTTAAGATAATTAATTTTTTACACTACACCTGATTTCTGTATCGAAATGCCCAATGCCGTATCGTAAATGTCAACTGATGAATTTATCATTTGTGACTGCAGTCAAATCTTCTTGGGAAATGACGTGATATGCACTTGCGACGACCGTGTGTATATACAAGTAAAAAAAATTTGGTACTCAAATATTTTACCTATTGCAAATTTACTCAAGTTAATGATATGCCAACTTTTATTCCCATGCTTGTCCTTCAACAAGATACACGACAACGACTTGTGCTGATCCTCCACTCTTTCTCTGATAATAAAAAAATTGGAAACAACATTAACGATATTATCTCGTATGCTTGACTAGTTCAAAGTAAGCTGCTGCTGCTTTCCTTCATTATGTTGTACAAGAACTTACATGAGAAAAAGTTCAACAAAGCTAGTGCCACTACAGATAGAAAACATGGTTGATCAACTTGTCTTTTAAAACGTAAAAGCTGTGCGCGTATGCTTTTAGACAAGGTATTTTATGCAAAAGATATTTCTTTTCTTGTTTCATGACTCATGACGACTGCTTCCCTGGTGTTGAGCAGTGGCTGCTAGTAATAAGTGCTTATAGTTTCTTTTAGGATACAAAAGTGTTTTTGCTGTAAATGTTTTTGAGATTTTAGAATTTTTGCATGATACAAGTTTCATGGTTGTTTTGCCGCAAAAGAAGAAGAGGAGAAGGCTGAAGGATGATGATGATCGTTCTTAAGATGATTCAATGTAATATTTTCCACTTGAATTTTGGATATTCAGCAGGAATATAATACACTCTTCTACTCATTTCATCTTCCATTTTTTGCTCTGTTTGTGAAACGAAAATGCTCTTCAGTTGTGTGAATAGATAAAACGAAAAGTATAATGTTTTATGAAGCTGCGATTGCAAAGTCATAAAACATCCTCATCCTCCTCGTCGTCATCTTCTTCTTCTTCTCGGTTTGGTGATGCTGCACACAATTTTTTGTTTGTGTAAATGAACATTGCTAAATAAATTGCAGTCGACATTCCTTGTAACAAAAAAATAGTAACCAATCCCTGTATGCTTCCTCCTTCTCCTTCTCGTACCTTTGAAAGATTATACTGATTACTTCCCAGAAGACGTTCCACAACATGAAGCAAAACCCCTCTGCAGCTCTTGCCTGCTGGTTGTGGTATTATGAAAAAATGTATGAATGCAAATGCAGATATGTAATGCACGCGTAAAAGTGTTGTTTTTGATGTGGCGTTGCATTGCATGAGCAAAAATTTACATTCCACTGGGATGAAGGAAATCGAGAGAAAAACTTGTTGCAAGCATTTTTAGATTTCGTCTTTTAAAAAATGTCTTGTGATTTCAGGATGCTGATGCGGTTAAGATTTTTGGTGTGTGTGTTACAGTCATGGCAGTCGTGTAGTGCTGTGATGTGATGCTAACAATAATACAAAAAAAGAAAAATGTACAAGAATTCACAAACAGACAGTACTCATAATTATTATATCTGTTGACCACATCACGGCTTGGTCCCTTATTATCACACAGTCATCTAATATTCAACAAAACTGGTATGTTTTCTACATTATAACCCATTATGTATGACGCTCACTCTCGAGACTAGCAAATGAGAACGAGAACGGTCGGTGGTTTGCTGCTAAATTGGTAGTTATCGATATTGATATCATTGTGGATTAGCTTTGGATGATAGTCGTGTAATCAAAGTGAATCTTGAAATTAATACGAGCAAACTCAAAACAACCAGCCAAGAAACTGTAGACTCAAAAATACTGTAGACCAACCAAACCCTTTTTTATCAATTGCACGGCTGTGACTTGGTACTCTCTCGGTTGAGTTTTTATGACTAGGGATCATCACCCTTTTAAACCAAACAATTTTTTGCATCCCGGCTCGACTATAATAATGTACCCAGTAATAGCAGTCTCAGCCATGATCAATTGAGAATTTCATACCTGTTTTCGAGAGTTTTGACCTCTACATCTGCTTGTTTTTTGCTTCGTCAATCAATGAGATGTTATGAGTGTTAAGAATCTGATTGTATGTAATGTAAGTGATGAATCTAGTCAAGGTTCGTTTGTTCATTTAATACAGCGTGAAGATAAATTAGGAAGAAGATAACCTGAATTTATGAGTTGCTGCAGCAGTACCTTCATTATTCATTATTACTTCCAATTAAATGCACCTACATTGCATAATAATCCTTTGTTTTCTGGTTCTGCAGCATAAGTATTTAGTTGAAATAGCAAACAACTTTTACGTGTGTAGCGTAGCATATATTTTTATTATTTGGGGAAGAAAGGGAAGAAAAGAGATCTGACTGAATGACGGCAGTTTCGATTTTCATGAGGAATCTTGATCTATGAAACCTTGAAATAGCATTTAATCATGGGAAAACTCCAACTCTCAATACATTAAATTCGAAGGAATATTGAGGTCAAAATTTGGATTCACACCGCAGTAGAACTTATTGTGGTTGAGCTTCTCACTACTTCCTGTGCAAATAAATGCTCATGTAAAGCACGTGTACAGATTGGCAGAGCAAACGAAGGATGAAATTGTGAGTTGAACACATTGCGAATTCAATAATTTGTGCATGACAGAATGTTGCCGGAATCGTATAAAACATGAATCATCATCATCATAATCTTAAAAGTACTTACAACAACTATAACTTATAGTTTTATTTGGGTAAACGAAGGCCTTAGCGTTTTCACATTATTAAAGAGAAAAACACGAGTATGAACTTCTTAACAAGGAAATGAAGATGAGGATTATGAATATGATGTATGAGGAAGCGTTAGTTGGTTAGGTACATAGAACAGATTCGCATGTTACTCTCACGTTTGTTGTTCGGTGGTAGAACTGCTTCGCACTTTGCATCAACATATTATAAGTCTTATCCCGAGGCTAAAAATGACAAGAGAACCTATAAGTGCAGGTTTTGGTTTTACGATTAGTTTTTGTGAGCGAAAAGCCCAAAGCAAAATCCAACAAAGGTGTATAGACTGTAGAGTGCAGAATTACATACGAATACGACCCAATCAGCAAGCACGAGTAAATCCATAATGAAGAGTAAATATTTTACTAGCTTATCTTCATATCGCATGCAATATTAAAGGGACAACTCGCACCCAAGCCCAGTTGTACAAACCAACGCGTGCTCTCATCGTCAGGGAGTATCGAAAGTCAAATATAGCTGTATTAAGGATTTAATATTATATAGGTTTTCAAGCACCTTTCAATATGATTCTTTATCAGAGCTCTTAATACCTTATAATCGATATTACCTTTCTGCACAACCCCCATATTCGCCCAGTTTCCTCCTTCTGCGTGGCATCAATAGCACTTGCTAACCATAATCTTCTTGAGTCCGCAATAACCTCCACAGCCTCAAGAAAAGTTGAAGCTAACGACCATGCGCAGATGCTAAATACTTTGTACTGTACGGCTTTGGCAAGAACGTGCTATATGATCATGTGCAGCCTGGGCATAAATTGATGCTACGATTTGATTGGAATATGACCAAAATTATTTGACACATCATCCCCTACCGATCCTTCACACCGTCACAGTTCACACCCCAACGTTGAACGTGTGCGTTTTTCTTGATCCTCCTTCAAAAAATTACTACAATTATTTCTTGCACAGCCATAATAATACAAATGTAGAGCTCCCGTCGTCGTTCCTGTAAAGTGAGCAATAAACATTATGCAATTTTCCTCTTCTTTTGTGTTCTTGTTCCTGTGTTGCGAGTGAATGACAAGAAGAAAAAAGAAGGACGTGTTTTTGAGCCTATACAATTGTTCTGAAGTTATAAAATGCTTGTTTAAAAAGTAATAATATATATTGGTGTGGTGGAGGTAGAAGGAAAAAGCAGGTGGTATGCATACACTGATATGTTTTCTTTTTTTATAAAAAAAACGCGTAATAATAATGCTTAACCATTATTACACTTGTTATGACAAGTTGTTATGTTGTTCAGAAGCATGGACATCAGCAGTAGCAAGAAAAGTAGCAATATTCTACTTTTTATATGTTACTTATTCATGAAAAAAGTGAAATTTCCTTTGCTACTAATTCTTACACATTGAAAACAGGACATGATAGAATAGACCATATTATGTATAGAATGCATTTAGAAAATAGTCACTGCTTCCTCCACCGCTGGGTCGTATTATTGTAATGGGCATGTTTTAACAAAAAGGCGAGCAAAAGCAATTCTATTCCTGACGACAAATTGGTAATTTAATTTTAACAATGGATATTGCTCATGCTA
>JAQGAP010002300.1:0-15632 GCA_034697805.1 Orchesella bifasciata | reverse complement strand
GCATTTTTAACATGAATGCCTGTTTAAAAACTAGTTATTTTATTAGATTTGATGTGTGCATTAATCAATTGCCTGTCTGTCCTTCGTATTTTGAACATGTGGTGATTTTGATTGACGGCAAAATAACGAAAAATGGGTCAAAAGCTCAGTATTATGAGATATCCAAGTATTTGGGGTTATGGGGGAAATGTGCATTGCAAAATTAAACCTATTCAGCAATGCAATGCAAAACCCGTAGCATGGAAGGTAAGTGGAGAGTATGGTGATGTATTGCTTTAAATTCAGAAACACAGGAAAGTTCTTGCAGACTTTATTTAAACAATCTATTAATTACTTGAGTCTAGACACAGGCTTTCCTTTAAAACCGTGTCCACAAATTCACAGTCAGTGCAAAAGGCCGGAAAGGCCATTGTCGAGACGGGGCTTACGAGAACTATTGACTTAAACAAAAATATTACAAGTTTGAGTTTTCATATCGTCTCTAATTCAGAATCTCCATACACTTCACTGATATATACGTAAGGTATAACACTTAAACAGGAAGTATCATCCATAGCATCTCTTTTTTAAAAATAAATTTCACTTTGATTTTAATGACATCATCACATCGCTAAAGAATACGAGTTATAGAATTCATGATTTTACCTGGTCCTGTAGATCAAGATGCAGTGCTTGTTTACCAGTACACTTTTATTTTCAGCTTCAAGTTTCATGAGGAAAATTTGTGCATGAAAGGGGCATGATTCTAGTAACGTAACATCCATAACCTTGTGCTCTTCTATAGTGTGCTACTGAAGCAGCATTTTTCCTTGTATCCTGACCAGCGGGTCCACTTTGGCAGCTCATAAGGAAAAATACGATGGATATGGATTACTTGCATGCGGTGTCGTATTTCACATAAAAACTGACAGTGAAATTGTCAGGTCCTAGTTTGAGTTTTTGAATAACTTTTTTAAGGTTTCTTGTTGCCAACTTCGTGTACACAAATCCCTTGTACGTAACTGCGTTTATCTTTTCTTAGAAGGTAGAAGGTGAGCATTTGTTTTTGCATATTTTGCTCCATTATTATCGGTATTAGCATGAATAATTTTTATCTGGAATCCGTAGCGCGTAATTTTATTGCAAAATTGTTGACACCGTGATGTTTCCAAACCCGAAATGCGCAAATGAATTTTGAAGAGTAACTCTTTGTGTGGTCAGGTACTTCGTATTTAATACCGAAAATTAAAATATTCAATTTGAGAACCCGAATGCATTTTTTAAACAAAAAGTTGCTTCATATATGCTAATTCGGTAACGACGCAAGTGACATACACGTTTGGCTGTATGTACACGCATATTTTTGCACTACAATCGAATAAAAACGAAAGGACATCTGTATTGTACTAAAAGTATGTAGAGCGGAAAAATAGCAGAACAAAAAAAAAACAGAATAATGAAGGGAAAGAAAGAGAAACTCTTAAAAATTTGCATGTTAGTGTGTACACATAACGTGACTAAGGATGATTGGATCACACACTTCCATACATTGGCAATCAACAAGTCGACAAATTTATTTTTCCATAAATGTGTAATTAGACGTTCCGTTCCAAGTGCCAATTTTTATGAAGCGCATTATGTGCTCATGCACCCCAAGTTTCATCTAGTTGAAAGGAAGCGCAGGTCACAAGTCAGACATCATAAACCTAGGTCCATTAACTCAAGTCAGAGTTGGGCAATAAACTGTAAATGGTTAGTCTTAAAACTACACCATAATAAATACTAGGGACAGTATATTGTGCTCGCATTTTAGGGTTCCGAAGGCAAGTTGTTGGTCCACAATGCAATAATCAATTTGGAGTCATTACCTCCATTTTGTAAATGAAATTTGTGATGGTTCCCTTCTTGTCATTGTCATCTCGCTTCTTTTCAGAGAGCGTTTACATGTCCGCATGCACTACAATGAAAAATCCAAGACCCTCGCCGAAGACACATTCTTCCCTTGAGTGACTTCATTGTCTGTGTTTTCTGGTGTTTCAGAAAGTTTTTCATGTAAGACTACAAAATACGATTACTTATATATTAGAATTACTTCACAAAGTAATAAACTTTAATAACAAGAGGCATTGACTGAAAGGAGGAAAAGAGAAGCTTGAGAAACTGTGGTCGAACACATTCGCATCTTTTTCTGCATCATCATTTTTTGTGCAAATTGCCATCCCATTGTCTCTCACTGTTTCTCTAAATAGACTGACGTAAACATTGAAACCTCTCTTTTTCAACTGTACGCTTCACATACATACATAAAATATATAGCAGCTCACATTTGAGGAAAATGTACAAGACTACTGTAACACCACAAAACAGTTGATGATGATGATTTTGATGCACATTTTTAGTGTGAGTAAGCAACTAAGCTAGCAGACAGACAATAGGTGAAGAACATAGGGTACACATAGTGTTTTGGTGGTGTCTGCCTGCAAATACACACTAAATACTCGTGTGAGATGTGCACAGTGGAAAAAGTCTAGACAGAAAAAATTCCAACGGGAGTATCTTCTTTACTACCTTTTAAGAGTGAAATCATCTATGGCTTTGTTGTATTCATGTCTTTTTTCGCCATTACATTATATATTGTGAATCATACTCACTTCTGAAATGAGTACGGGTGAACATATGTATGCATCGATGCTATAGAAGATGATAAAAGAGCAGAATATGAATCGCAATGCAGATGATCATGTTTCTCTGTGGCAAGAAACCGTAGAATAATGAGTGAACATTTTTGGATATAAGTGTGAAGAAGATCTACTCACTACAATACATACAAAATCTTTAGCAAAAGATTCCTCAACTCTTTTTTGCAGATGCATATTTTACACTTGGTTTTTTCCTTCATCTTTACAAACTGTAGTTTTCCTTTGCAAACAATGGAAAAGCTTAGCAGACTAGTAAAATGACTATACTCAAAAAATGGTCTAGCATACCAATTACATTGTATTGAATTACACGCAATCCTATGAGCACTTGGATAATACATGCAGCTAACAAGTATCATTTACTCTAATCTAATTCATATTTTACATTCAGTCATGCTATTATTCTTGAATCTAACCATTTTTTTACTTTTGGAAGGAAGTGATGCTGTTCATGCCATTTATCTACGTTTTTGGTTTCATTTAATTGGGTTACTTTCTAGTAAATCGAAAGGTACCGTTCCACCAGCTAGGCATAGTAGATATTTATTCTGTAACAAATATTTTAATATAATGAACTCGAGAATCAAGCCTTGTCATTTCAAGGAAATACATAATACATAGAAGCGACATGGTTACATCACCATAAGAAACAAGTGGGAACTGGTACTAGTTTTCATGAAATTTCACGGGCCACACTGCCAGTATACTACATACTTGTTGACCATTGTAGATTAACTGAGGGTGGCTTCTTGGAACCAACAAACCGTGTGTTGCGTTTTGAATTAAATAACTCAACCAACTCATTTCCCATGAAAAGTGTTGGCGAAAAAGTGACAGCTCCCTTTCTTAAAGAGATGCACTAGGTGGATTTAATGTAGACGTAGGCATCACGTGCAAAATGCCAGACCGGCGACAATCTTTCACGCGAAGTCTGACAGGTAACAAAATTTCATTAGAACTAATTACAAGCTGGTTGGATTGAGCTCATGTTTACAACGAAAACGCATGAAGTGGAAATGCAGTTTCTTTGAAACAGAATTCCATGTAAAGATAAGCCGCTAATGACAACTGGACTCATTTTCTAACCATTAACGTCTAACCCGATATATCGAGCCCATTCATGCGTTACAAACTTGCTTACGTGTATTTGATATTTGTCATAAATTTATACACACCTGGTAGTCCAAAACTAAGTGAAACGGTCCAAAAATTTGCTAGTTTGGTTTACGTAAAAGGGCTTAATATTCATATTGTCCTACAATTTATCCAACCATTTGAACCAGCTTCCTTTACAATAACAAATGAAAATTCTAAAGTAGTGTTTCCCTGCATTGATGTGATTTTTAAATGGGTGTCTTGAGAAGCCATTTAATACCAAAATCCAAGCGCCGGTGCAACAAAAATGTCTGGTGCATCACGCATGAGAGGATTAGAATAAAACAGTCTCTACAATGAAAAGAAGAAACATAGATATTCGCAGTTTCACAAACACATTGCAAACAGGTCTAAGATTTCATTCATTCATTCACACAACATGGCCTAGTATGCACTCACTCACGTTTGTATACAATGCTTAAGCTTTATGGAAATTCCCGTGAATAACTTGAGGCGTAAAAAAACTGCCTCTGAGTGTAAACTTTTCTACAAGACCAGACAGAAAGTAACGGTTACTCAGACAGGCATACAAACACTGCAACATCATTGTATGTCACGCTCACGCTTTGCCTCTTCGCAACAAGGAAAAGTATCAAATGGAAAATGTAAACAATGTATATGAGTGAGTAAACATTGCACACCAAAAGTACCTACCAATGTAGCAGGCACAAATCAGAAGAAGCCCATCAAAAGAATTGAAGAAAGTAGGAGCTTTTGCTGTGCAAAGATTAAAAATCTGCACTCCTTTTCTTGATGTAAGACTTAATACCTGTGAAGAACACAGTCGCAAAAATTGTCTGAGGAAATGAATTCGTTCAAAGAGACACATTTTCGTCACTGACGCTTCCGTGATAAAATGTATTGTTGCTACCTGAACTCAAGAAAGTGCTACTTAACGAGAGCACCATATCAATCTTAGTGTTCCCCATCAAAAATCAATCACGATTTGGATCAAATTGAATGTACCAATACAATTTGGTGTGTGTAAGGTAACTCGTATCTATACCTAGAATATTTGCTTCCATATGGAAGTTATTCGTTTCCAATTCCAAGCCAAGCATTTCCGTTATATCTTCCAAATTCTTTTTCATGATAGCGTTCAACTAAGGTCTACCCAATGTTATATGCAGCTTGGTTGGGTAGCATAAGTACTATGTTCCACTCCACATTTTATCATAGGATTTTTTGCTATATTCCGTAATTTAATAAAAGATAGTTGGGTTGATATGAATACCAACTTGCAGAGCATGCGACATGCGTTCCACCAAACATATTTTATTGCATAGTATGGACCAGCCAACGAAGCAAAGTAATTCTGCATTTCTAAGATTTCGATTGCCGCAATGTCTGAATATATATATATGTATCCTTAGATTAAAACAAATTACACCGTGCTTTGATCTAAATTCCATTCTACTGTGTGTCCTTGTTTATACCATGCTGAAAAGAAATGCAGTCAAAGTAGGTACGTGGAGATTGCAGACAAACAGTCAACTGGGAAGTTATGTTATGTGTATTTATATACAGAATAGGTGTGGACGCACGTACATCACTGCAGAACATCGAGAGGTTCGTTGCGCGTTTTTGTATCGTAATTTGATAGCCATTTCACACGATTTTGATTCAATTTTAACCCATTGTAAACCCATTGCCTGTTGGCTTGTTCAGTTAACTGCAATTTCTTACTCTGTCACTCAGTTTATGTAAGTCATTTTAAAAGTAGTTTTCACTTTTCCCGATTAATCAAAAGAAGCTTGACGTATTGGACGATTTCACTAGTTCGCTTCCGGGTAAGCAGAAATCACGCATCCGATGCTCTGAAAATGTAAAGGACGTTGCAATGTGATGATCTGATATGCAGCTGCAGTTTTTTCTTCCATCTGCAAACTTTGGCAGACCTTGATAATCAAACATTAAATCAAAATATTTATTTAACAGAGTCCTTCAACATTTTTAATTGTATTTGTATCAAAATGAATGCTTTTAAAAACAAACTCATAAACGAACAACAATATCCTATTCAGCAGTTAAAATTCCGTGCAATGATATTGCTTGTCAAAGATAATGCCGAAAACGAAAGAAGTCTGGCAGCTAATAAATACGAATACTCATGTCATAAACATAACTTCGTTGACCATACCACAACCATGCACATATATGCATAAGGATGCGTTGTGAAATGATAGTATTTTAAACCACAGATGGATAATTGCATTTGCTTTGAAAGGTTTTCTACTCGGTAGTTATATTCTGTGAGATGAGCAGCAGAATTGCTTGCTTCATTGTATTACTTGAAAACTAAAATTATCCTTAGTTTATTTCAAAAGTTGACTAAATACATACTGCAAATTGGGATTAGTCTTCATGGAAATATTGCTTTGTGACACACAATACAAGGTTCAAAAGGTTTGATCTCTAATAGTCATGACTGCATGGAATTAGTTTGCAAAAGATTTTGCAGACTTTTCCATGCACTTACTGGACAAAGTCCCTCACTCATGCTATTGTAAATATTTACATATCAATCAGGATGGTTGGGGAGCGAGTAAGTATGTATTGTATACCTATATAAAAACTGCAGTCAAACTCATCATCTGCAGTCAACTGCTTGGAAACGTTATGCTTCATTCATACATGTAGCTGCACCATGTTTTGTTTAGCAAACATATTCGTTTTTGAAAAAATAATCATTGTGTCTATCTACCTATTGTATCACTTGACTACTTTAATATAATAGACGCGTATGAAAATACCTTGGACTCGGCCTTGCATGAAGAGTCTACTGGGGGATGAGAGAAGCGGTAAAAATGTAGTTTGTGGATGCAGTATATGAGCTATAACTTTAAGAAACTAACTCGTTTTTAACTACTCTCGTAAAGTTTGTATGAGGCTTCTATGAAATTTTGATTGTTTACAAGATGTCATGTAAACTAACCATTTGGAAATGACCTATCTCACTTCAGCCCGCAGTTCGGGTGTAAGTTGCGACTCCTTCACTCTTTTCATAAGAGTAAATCTTAGCAAGAAAAACCAAGTACTTGGATTTATGGAAAATCGCTTACAGTTTCTACGTCTTACTCATCATTGTACAAAAGCACAAAAGCGGTAAACGCTAATAAAATATTGCGCAGCGTTGAGCCAATACTAATTTTATCATCGTATTGTATTATATTCTCATTATTCTTATGTTTCCACAAAAATGTTACGATTTGAGGGAACTCGACCCTAGTACAAGGTTAGATCACGTGAGTAGACACGCTACTGCGTTGCATTCTATAAATGTGAGTTACTAACAATAAACAAGTGATTTGTAGTTAGTGGTGTAGTATGGTATAATGAAATTCTACAGCTAACTTTTAGGAACTTCTTAGAAACTAATAAAGAGTATTATTACCATTCTCCAAAAAATAACAACTCATTAGATAGTTGGTAAGATGATCTCCGCTTGTTGGAAATGCTTTCCAGGATATGAGCTTTATTACCTATCTTACGACCTCATCAAGTTTCATTTGTGAAAAACCGGAATAGAAATGAAGATTTATGAGAAAAACTTTGTGAATCAGCAAAGCATACCCAATTAGTATGGCTATTGTTTTATTTTGATATTGTGTACATCTCTAATTAGGTCCTTGAGACAAATAAAAAATAAGTAATGATGACTACCAACATAACTGTATTTTCACATTTTTGCAACTCCATTGTTTTTGCACATTCTGGCAACTTGGTTAACTGTAAACACATACATGAATCATATACTATCACTGCTTTTCTTAGTAATTAAAGTAAAATAAATAAAGTTAGAGATTGATTATATATTTAATCACATTTTCTGCAGAAGTAGCTAACTAGCCTGTCATGAATCATCAAACTGACGATGTTAGGTATTTATGACATTCATACAAATTCATATATGCAACCACTCAAGCATAATAGTAATTGGATATAAAGTTGTTGAAGAAACCCCAGCTTGCGCCTTCAAAAATCGTATAATCAGAATGTGATTATTTCTCTCTACTTCCAGGGCTCTCTAGATTGAATTGAAAACTGAGGTACCAATAACTCCGTCATGAGCCTCCCTTTCTCACTGTCTCTCTTACTTTCTTTCAACACATCATTATAAAATGGCAGTGAAATATGAGCAGAATTTTATTCCTTCAAATGTACATGAACAATGAAGATGAAGGACAAAATTTTGCAGGTGTCCTGTTTCGATAGAAGGCGCCAGTGGATGTCGGATGTGATAAGAAGAAAAAAAAACGGAAAGAATTCCAATGAAGAATCTAATCTGACGCGATGACAGCTTCATGTTTTTGTGAGAACCGTGTTGCAATGCAATATCCAGAGAAAGGCCACTGTCATCAATATGGAACATGGTGATGATGGGAGCA
Source organism: Orchesella bifasciata (assembly GCA_034697805.1). Classification (NCBI taxonomy): domain Eukaryota; kingdom Metazoa; phylum Arthropoda; class Collembola; order Entomobryomorpha; family Orchesellidae; genus Orchesella; species Orchesella bifasciata. The sequence goes on along the minus strand of JAQGAP010002300.1, from coordinate 7,411 downwards.
TGATGTGATGATAAATCAACAACAAAATATAGGACAATATATTGCCTCCAATATTCTTTTTATCTCCATTACTTGTTGTCAGCAGTGTATGCAGGTATCACACGGCGAGGAAAAGCATTTGCTTGAGGAACTAAATCAAGCGGGAACTCATGTTTGGAAACCACAAACCACTGTTTATTTAATGGACATGTGCGTAGGAGAAGGAGTTGCTTTTTCATAAGAATGAAACAATTCGGAAAAGTCATAATAAACAGAGGAAAAATTAGATCACCCAAATGAGTGATTCTTGGCTTTACCGATGAATCATTGTCAATTAAACGATTTCATCGCCTTTTAACTAATGATTGGAACTCAATATGTATAAATATAGTCTCCGTAGGTGCAGGTGCACAGTGTTTGTTTTATTTATGACATTTTCATGTACTCAAGTGGAAAATCATACCATGACTCATGCAGAATGTGTTACTATGTGTAGCTTCCCATCTGAACCTCATGCAACCAAGAGTGTATCCTTGTGTAGACTTATCCCTATTGCTGTGGCATGACATTAACAGTTCATCAATAAAAAGCTCATGTTTTGAGTCAAATCAAATCAAATCAATGCACTATTTTTATTGATTTTACAAGTTAACAAACCATTTTAATATGATGGCAGAGAACGCTGACGCCTGACTCTGAAGGAGCGACTCTGTTGAAGACACATACATAATATGTTATCAGGGTAATGTGATGCCTCCAGATCCATAAAACTCTTATCAATTACTTTAAAAAGTTATACATCAGTACATCAACAGACAGTAATTGAAGAGAATGCTGATACGGTGTCGACTGTTACGCTTTTTATTCTTTTCTCACGGCCCAGATATGCTTCGTTTTGAATGTTGGTTGATGGAATATGATGTATTGGTATCATTTTTGCTGACAGACACTCAAATTTATCGTAACGGTTGCAAAGTACATTCCATTGACAAAGTTTCCCCTTTATGTGCACAAAGTCAATTTTCTTCTGATATCAACAGGGTCAGACCAGACCCCATAACACCAAATATGTATATCGGTCTTCATAAGATAGTGATGCAAGACGAGTAACGGGGAAACCTAAGACATTACACGATGCAAGCAAGCGAAAGACGTGTTCAATGTAAATCATAAGAACACTACATTGTTGTATTGGTGTTATATTAATATTTGATTGCAAATTGGCGGTTGCGTTGTTCCAAACAACATTTCAGATTGGCACCGACTGTATCAGTTGGGAATTATCGAAATGTATGTGTTCTGCATCAATGATGGCAAATGATAAACTTGTGCTAATATCGTTGTTATCAAAACTGAATTTACTTAGCTTACGGTGATCAGATCCTTATGTTCTACCTACATTGCATACATAGAAGGTAAATCTCCAATCAGGCACACATTTCCCTCCAAAAAATGTAAACTGGGATGTTTATAAATTGTATTTTTGTCACACAAGATGTATTGTAGGTTTGGCACATGACATTATTTACTCGTGACTATTCAAATACTGTGATTTAAAGAGAAGAGTCAAAGGTGGAGCAATATTTCATGGAAATATTATGAGACATTGTAAGTATGAATTCTATGTGACTAACAGCGTGGCGTGGCAACATAAATTCATACATTGATTGTTGTGGCAATAATGTGGTTGAATTACTAAAATCAGCGTTACACTTACATGCATTATTCGGTTGCTCTCATATCCTGAGTGCTTAGTGCAGCAAGTATGTACATAACATTCGTAATATTAGCACATCACCCTTTTCTTACGCCGAACTAATCATAAGTCTACATCGTAGTTAGTGTTGAAGTAACTCAGCAAATATTTGTTTAATGACTCCACCAAGCCTCGAGGCATTTTTAAGACGCGCAATTGTTCAAGTAGAGGATGTTTACAATTGATGTATATGAATGAACACTTGAGAACAATCATCATATTTCGGATGTATGTATTTATTGAATGCATTCAAACGACCGTAGTATGCATGGGCTCGTTTTCTTGTAGTTTCTTGCCTAAATGTCAGTTTTCAACTTGTATGCTATTTAACACCCCATCGTCAGCTCATTCATTTAAAGCTGGTTGCTTTGAAGCTAAAGAGCAAAGCCAGCAGCAGACATCTTCTTTTTAGGTATGCATAATATTTCGTTTCATACAAAAATATAATACGCAGGGAAAAGCGCGCTAGTCGGAATGAAATGACTATCAAATCCTGTTCACTACTTTTTAGTGAGCTGCACTGCAGTAGTATGTGTGGTGGCAGCTCTGTTATGTCAAAGTGAAAATAGAATGGAATGCAGACTGATAACGGGATTTATTGAATAAATGCTTCAAGCAAAAGTTCATATAAGTGAGTAGTATGCAAGAACTGCACCGCACTGCATAGCAAAGAATGCAGTTGTGGCAGAAGGTAAAGTAAGTGTGAATAAACGAGCAGTGAGTGAAACTCACTTCAACAGCATCACCACCACCACCACCATAACGGCATATTTTTTTGTATATGCGATGCGAGAAATTTTCCTCGCCATCTTATTACCTGTTATTTCTTTTGCTTTTTTGCTGCCAATATTTGTATACCTACGTGCACATACATTTCATACTCTTTCAGTCAGTCACATGCTCATCTCATCTGTAGAAAAGCACCTTGCAAACTTGCAATTGCCTTTTACTACATACTTATTTTATACATAGTATACAACATCACCCAAGCACAGGATATTTGAAAGTGTATGCATGCTGGTTAAACAAATGTATTGCTGTGCTTTGTGCGGTCTATACGGTAACTAATCCTAATCTTTCAGTGTTTGTTGAAGTAGGTAATTGCAGTGTTTGTATGGATTGATAACAAAATTGGTCTATAAACTGGTGTTTCTGTTGCTTCCTATTTACACAGGAATTTTTGTGCACTATGCACCACAATATGCCAACTACTCCAAACTGTAATGAATGAGCAGATCATGCGGCCATTGAGCCAATGATCGTGAATACGTCTTTGAAGGTATAAAATTTATCTGCGCTTGCACTCATTAAAACTCCTTTTACAACGCGTCGGGTTGCATTCAATTCACTTTCTGGGCTTTCCATTTGTAAAAAGTGTGAACATTAAATGCGAAATAGATTCACTTGCGGCTGATGCCAATGCATGTCTCAGTATGATTTATTTATAATCTCACGATGTTACTGTTGTATACGCAAAAAGTTTTGAGCGTTTACTAGTTTATTTATTGCCATTACCTGATTACCAAATGAAGTGCCGTGCCATTGCTAGTACGAGAAATAAAAGAATTCCTATGCAAATGCTAGCACGAATTTACATCATGTCAGTATCTCTGCAATTAAATTGGGCCTGGAAGGTCTTCTGAAATATTAAGTAATGTGTAATAACGTCCACATTATTTTATTTACTCAAAAGAAGACCTCGGTCTAAATAATAAATTAAGTAAGAAATATACGGGAACTCCCCATTTTTAATTACGATAAACGTCATTTCCTCAAAAAAAAACTTGTGAAAGGGATTTCCTCAATAGCGATCATAAAATATTTGAATAGTTTGTGAATCTCTATTTGCGTACAAACTCATTAAATTTTAGGTTGGCAAATCTAACAAATTTGATGGTGCTTTCTGGAAGAGAGTTCTTAAATTATGCTTTAAGAGCTTTAAGGGGCTTTTTATTTGGAGTGGATTGCTTTCGCTACTGAATGTTCGAACTTATCCTTGGTGGCTGTTGTCCGCGAATCACTGGAGATACCACGTATAGTTGAAATATTTTCGTTCTGCCAAACCTGTGGACAAAATTTAAATAATTGCGTATGTTTTTATATGCGCTTATTGAAGCATCAAGGACAGAATTTGCACGGTTTTAGTCAGCATCTTTCAGGCATAAAGTATCATCTTCCTTTTTCTCTCCATAACACAGATTTTTTCACTTCATAAATTTAGTATTAATACGTTTCTACGTAAATTTAACAACGTAATTTCCGGTAAATGGGTGGGCGGGGAGGTATTAACCCGAATCTCAGACTGCAATTTCCATTACTTATATTGTCCGAATATTTTATACTACTATACGCTTGAAATGCTTAAACAGTTCCACCAAAAGTAAGTTGCTAAACATACATAAGTAGAAAGGAACTAACTGCATACATAATTTTCGTTTTCCTTTACTGGATGCATGCGTCACCAGTCCTCATTACAACATTAGCATCCCATTGTCAAATGTGTTTCCAGCCTAATGTGGGAGCTTCAGGAAGAGCGGAGCAATGATTCCTCTAGCGTGGGTCGCTGAAGTTCGACAGACTTGACTTATATGAAAAAGGATGCTGACTGCCGGTAGTCAAATAAAATATTATGGGTTTCCCAATTTTATCAGACAAAAGTGGTTGGTTTATGTGTGAGAAGGTTTGGTAAAATGAGATGAGTTTCTACAATTGCCACACATACATACGTACATGCATATTTATGCATATGCAAATAAAAAGAATTTTGTCAACGAGAATTAGTGTATTTATGTATTGATGTTAGAAAACAATGAATGTGAGATGATGCGAGACTCTCCAACTTGTTGGAGTCAAAGTCAACGCACATTAATGTAGCTTTGTAGAGTGGAAAGGATGATGTTTCATACATTCACCAACAACACATAGGTACATGTGTGGGGGATCATTCTAAACGAGTAAACGGACTGAATGACAATAATTACAATTTACAATTCATCATACTTACTTACAGCAGCACATATCGTGAGCTATCCCACTATTAGCAACAACTGTCAACTAATTAGTGAGCTAAGCAGCCCCATACACGCACTAAATGTTCCATAATATTTAGATGAGCTAGAAAGCAGGAACCAACAGCGTTTTTCAGTGTAAAGCGGATAGGTACCTATTACCTAATACGTGATGATAAAACTACGACATGCCAAACTTGAATGAAAGCTTGTACTCTGCTGCTTTGCAATAACCTCACTCAGAGGGCTAATCTTTGAACTCCACATTGATGCTGTCAATGAATGAAAACCAACTTCATTCAACTATGTAATTTTGATCTTTGTAAGACGACTCAGTTTCAGTGAATTTCCATTCAACAAAAATGACGAAATGAGTGTAGACATCAGTTTGCGCACGGATATGTAAGTATACTCACTCAGTAATACGAGTTTTCACAACCAATAAACATGAACATTACTACGTAAAATCACATGCATGTGATGATCACTTCCATGAAAACTTGGGAAAGTCAACGAGTTGAGTCGCCGAGATAACAAGTAAGCACAGCACAACGGAGTTTCCGCTACTAATGATAATGCGTTGATGTTGTTGATGACGACATGAGCAATAGTGTCTACAGAATCAAGATTAATGTGTAACGATGAAATGCTGACGGAGACGCGCATGTGTTTACGTCCACCTCAGTTTGTCCCCTTTTATCGCAGTTCGAATTAAATCATAAATATCAAAAGCAAGTGTGCTTGGTTTGGGGTGATTATGGTAGTAAATGATAATCAAATTACTTTTACTTAGATTTTTATAAGCGAATCACAATTCAACCGTATCAGTCATGATCTCGCAGACACAAGTGATTAAAGTTAATTCCTCCCTTTTTCCAGAGCAGAAGAGACTGTTATGAATAAACAAACCGGATGCAAATATATACTATGAAGAAGTTCCGAGAAACCTATTATAACCTACTTACTATGAATCCCTACTCATGCTTTATCTTGTAATAAAAGGCTACCAGAAATCCATATACTTTGAAAAAGTGAATGAATTTTAGGGCTTCCTTCACATTACGTGTTGTGTAGGTGTTGGTTTTTCGTGATGTAATTAAAACATATGCATATGGGATTGTAACTTGAGTACAATGAATAAAAACGTAATAAAATACGTACGAACCAAAGTCTGTTGCTTAGCTCATCTGCAAACACTTCAGAATAACTAGGAGTACAAACAGAGTTTATGGATGCGCGTAATGTGATGTATGTTTTATATTGGAAACCTTGTATATACATTGTGAGATTTTTTTGTCATGTAGTTCACGGATGTGGTTTTAAGAATTCTACAGAATGTGCTTACCACATGAGCTGGTGCACAATTGTTGATACAAATTAGCATAAACGTACGTACACTCTCTCATTTTGGATGAATGAATGTCTCTGAAAGTCGGTTTGGATGAAATAAGTTTTATGGATAATGATGACATGGTAAGGGTAGTAATTCCCCGAAGATTATTTGCATGGATATATAAACTAGTGAGTGAAACCTTTTCCATCATAATTTGGCAAGAGTATATGCAGATGCAGTCATCCATAATTGATCATGATAGACCACCAATAAACCTCTGTTGACTTTAATTATTTAATTTTGATGACGTTTCACAATTGTATAGCTTTCATAACACATTGTGATTTATTATTGTAACGAGCATAAAAGACTTTAATTTGGCGTCAAAGGGTTTTGTTGTGAGCCGCTGTGACGGTATGCTTCACTTTAGCGTGACATAATATTTGAATAGGTTTATGCCACACAATTTTAGCAGAAACAAGGTATACTTTGCATCAATTTGCGTCGAACACTTCACTTCGTCACCGTCACGAGAAGCGTATTAGGAAACAGCTTTCCCATACTCCAAACAAGATGACGAGGAACCAACATGATGATCACGAGTGAATGAACGTTTATGGCAAAAAGGGCCTGTGACATATGGCGACACACCCACCGAAAAATCGTTCAATATCTTCACCACACCCCCAAAACGATAAGCCCATTAAAGGATAACAGTCTCTTCTTGCAGAACTGTAAGATTATGATATTATGAACATATGCATGTGATTGGGTGACATTCTATGACATCTATTTCTCCAGATAATCTCCCTCACATGACGAAACTCCAAATCAATTGTGTGTATTTACTAACTGAGAATAATGAGCCTTGTATCGTGTTATTCAGAGTTCATATTGATTAACGGCGGATGATGCAATATGCAACCGTTAATAACAATATTAAAGTTATTGAAGAGACCGGAACGCAATCGCGTTATTTAGCCAGTTCAAAGAACTTAAAGTAAATTTTTGATATATATGTAATGAAAATTAAGCTGTATTTCCTGAACTATTGTCTATGCAATGCTTCTAGTGAGGAACAAAACAATATTCTGAGATTGGAAAAGTAATTAGTAGATCATGCTCTTTTTCATTCACAAGTGCAAAATGAAACAAATCCCATAAATATTCCATTTGAAGCAGCTTACGAGCTGTAAGATTCCATTTAGAATTTCCACTCAGTTTATAGTATAAAGCTAGTGGAGCGCATTCCCGCTGAGGTAAATAAGTGGCGTCCGTATGGTTTCTACTGTTTATTGACGTTTATCAACAGCCATTGTGAAGCGGTTTGCAGCG
>JAQGAP010002299.1:0-15636 GCA_034697805.1 Orchesella bifasciata | reverse complement strand
AAGATTCGAAATCGAATGAGAAAACAGCTGATGTACTCCTTTCATTGCTTTCTTTTCGTTAAAAAAAACTCTTTCCCCGGGATTCGGAGTAACTGTAAGGCTGTTGTAAAATCTTGGAATTCTCGATAATCTGAAAGAAATTAAGACAAACACTTGGTTAAAATATAATTCTTTTGCGTTAATTTTTTAATATCTGGAATTGAAGTCTCACCTTAATTTTAGAGTGAATAAAGACAAGTCGAACGCTATAAAATTTTCAGTAAAGATGTGTGTGTGATAAAATCGTTGATGATTGAAATCTAAAAGTATGATGATTGCTTGTTGAGTTAGTCTTGATTTTGGTGTGATATATGTTTTACTATGTATTGGCCCGTTGTGTAATTTCAATCTTGCTGGTACAGTATTATAGTTGATCCTCTTAGTTACTTTTTAAATTTGTCATTATTTGGTTCCTGTTTCGGAAGACACGTTCAGCTCATTTTACATAATATTTGTATGCAAAATGTCTTTGTCTACTTTATTTAGGTGACGCACGCACAACCATTTAGGCATATAAAAACAAGGGGAACAAAGGCCTCCCACCCAGCTGATTAACTTTTGTTCTCGAATGTTTATGTTTACACAAAATCCATGAATTTCATTTTGACGACTAAAACTGAGTGAATTTGGAATAAAAATTAAATACGCTCACGTTTCCTATTCAAAATACACAAGTTAAGATTTACAATTATCATAAATATTAAAAACAGAGAGTGAGCTATGTCATCATGTTAAAATCGAAGTTTTAAAAATACAGCGTTTAGAAATAAATTAAGTGGATGACTTAATAACTGACTGCTTAAAACAGCTTTGCGGTTTCTAGTGATGATATTGGTCTAGCACTACTTGTCACAGCTACGTGAATAAAATGAGGAATTGGTGATAATAATGAGGGCTAACTGCTATCGCAAGGAGTTTGAAGCAGGTGTTCGGACTCTGACTACAACAGATTGAAACTGTGTTGTCCACAAACTGGAAACTGGTTACTTTCCTTGCTGGATTCCTCTTCTCCCTCAGTCATTATCGTTTAGTCAGCGACTATTCCCCCTCTTTCGTAGCCGTCGTTCTTCTCACTAAACCACTTTTCTCCACTGATTTCCAAAAAGTCACATGGTTATATTGAAGTCCATTTATTACGTTACTTAAAACAAGCGATAGTCTTTGTCTTGCTGCAGCAAAAACTCCTTTTTACAATCAAGAAGTCATCGTCTTTTGTTTAAAAAATTGTTGATGGCTGTCCCCTTTGAGCAGCACAAGTATAACCACTAAAATCACACTTCTCTCATCATTCATTAAAAACGCGTAATCTCTTCAGTTTTAAAAGTTATGCACAAATGAAGCATTAAAAAGGAGATGAGTGTGCTGAACTACAAACTCTACAAACTAATTGGAACTATCACTTTCCACCACCAACCAAAATGTATTTCAAATTTCGATAAAATTCTCTCCTCACCGTTTGTTTCAATATCTAGTTTATTCTTATTTATCATTTAAGAACAACACAACAGTTTATTATTTGGGTCTACTCATTTCAATTAACGATGATTCCCAAAATTTTCAACATGATTATGACGACGGTGATTTGATGTGGGGTGATTATGCTTATATTTTTATGACCACAAAAATAATATTAAATATTATGTATAAGTATCTATTTAAAAAAGGACTCTCAGCAGCTTTTCTCCCGTCGTCGTCGTCTGCCTGAGCTGCATGGTTGCTCCCATATTATTTGCCCATTCCCATTTTCTATTTTTCTTCTTCAAATTCAATCTCCTCTTCTTCTTCTTCTTCTTCTCTCTCTCTCTCTTACCTAAAAAACCAAGTTGACTTTAGCAAAAGAAGAAGAGAAAAAAGAGATTCTTAGATTCTTACCTTTATGCCTATACACCTTTTTTTTCTATGTGGATCCAAAGGATATATATTAGAGAGAGAGAGGTGCTCATTTGATCAGGAATCAACAAACGTAGGATAGGATAGGCCAAAATAGAGGAGAGGACACACTAAAAATTATTATAGTTGTTAAGAGAGAAAGAGAGAGAGAGAGAGGATGATATGATGCTATGCTTGCACACAAGCACATAAGTAGACATGTGTGATGATGTAGCCAGGCATTCATTGCAATGGTGCTGCTACAATGGTCGGATTTGGATTGTAGATCCAAAGTAAGTTAGTACCAAACCAAAATGAAGAATAAGAAACATTCAAGCATTCAACATTGAGCTGCGTTGAGTTGTAAGACTTTTCTCAAAAAAGAAGTTGGTTCAGAGTATTATCATCAACATGATCCATTCGTCTTTTGACTTGACTTGTGGAATAGGATAGATGGGAATCATGAATATGAGCAAGAATCGAGAGAGGAGTTTTTGTGTGCGACAACGACGACTGCTACACACTGCTGCACTACTACTGCATCTGTTGCTTTCTTCAGTCTTTTTTACTCGCTTTGGCTTGCTTGCCCTGTCTCTCTGCAAAAAAGTATGTGTAACATCTACCAACATCATCAATGCATATTGCATTCATAAATAATAAAAAAAGAAGGCAAGTATTCACAGATGTAAAAAAATATCATTGCTCCCATACCACGCTAACGAGTATGAGAGAAGTGCACTTTTATTTAGCGTATAAAGCGAGCAGACAGAGCAGAGTATGCCATCGTATTATCATCGCCATAATACTGCTATCGTGGACGGAATGGGGCAAGCTGTGAGATTAAGAATATTATTGTAAATACTAAATACAGAGCAAATTGGAATCCGCACGGCCAAAAACCATAATAAGGTATGAGGATAAAATAGTTGAGAAGTTAACAACCGATGTATTGAAGTGTTCAAAAATGTCTCGCAACAAAAATCATCAGTAGCTAAAGTTTACAATAACGCGTCTCAAAACCGAAAAACCAGAAGACTGCAAACTGCAATGTCGTTGTGCTTGTATCCATTTGTTCCCCTTATCTTATTTTTTATGAAGCTTGCTTTTTAGGGACAAAGGAAGCCTGTCGTTTATTTGCTGTTATGTAATTAGTTAAATACGAAGTATGACTGACGTTGCCAAGTAAGTTTATGATGATAAAATATTATTATCCATCGATTCGGCTGAGATAGGACGGACGGACGAAGGTAGCTTCTTCATAACAAAGGGAACATTCTCTGCAATCTATCACATGGCTAAAATGATGTATGTACAAAGGACGGAATAGTTGTTGGTTTGTGTACCACACAACAGCTTTTACTAATGCCACGACTTGCTATTCTACTACTATTATGGTCATTGTGATTTTTAAAAAATAGCATGCTTCGTTGAGAAGAAATGGCTTACAGGATTACTTTCAGTGAAACTTTGGCTAAGTACGTTGCACATGTTATTGTTACCTACGTACTAGTTGAGTGTATTAATGCATCTCTGTTGCGTCTAGTTCATACTACACATCAAGACATCAACAAAAATGTGTGCGATGGAGCACTTACTTTTCTACCTTCACACAAGACACAAGCTCCTCTTCCTTGGCTCTTTCTCTCCCATCTTTCTGCCTATTTATGTCTGCATTTTATCAAAATCCCATCCAATCCATCCAGTCTGCACCCTCACAGAATGAAAATCAGCCTTAGCATCATCATATCAGCCTCATCATCATCATCATCGGTGACCACAACATTGCGACCACCAACATAATAGACAAATACTCTAATGCCAAGCCAATGCAATTTAAGTGACGAACTTAATGACTCAGATTCACATACGAAATACAGCACCAAGAGTGGATTGGATATTTGGAGACCAAAGGAAAAAACAAGTGGGGAGCACGTACTTCGTAGTCACTTTTTTCTATTATGGTCATCAACTTCACATAGCCGATTTTGGTGACTTTTTTCTCTTCTCTCTCCTCACTTCTTCCCTTCTACTTGCTAAAACGACTACCACACTCCTCTCAGATTATGAGACAATGAAATGCAATGCCGAAGTGGACAAACGCATATTATTATGCATGCATTGCCATGATCGCCAATTACCACACTTCACCTCCAACCTGACTCTCTCCTATATTGGACTTTACAGGCATATACGTATATTCATGTGAAAATGGCGTACTTTTGACAAAATGAAATTTGATTTTACACAAAGAAATTTTTAATCCAAAAAAAATTATTGCGATTCAATACGTTGCGTTCCAAGCGTGTCCAGAGCAAAATGAAGCCCTGTCATGAGTGTCTTCATGTCACTCATTCTGACATGCGTATTGGCGAGTATCATGTTTTCATAAAGGAAAGAAGAATTCACAACAATGATGTATTCTGATGATGATAATGACAATGACAACATAAAAATAAAATGATACGGCAACCAAATTGTTTTTGAGTTCAGTAGTTATTGTTCTTTTGTAGAATTTTCTGAATTTATTAAAAAATAGATATTCATTTTTCTTGTTGCTTTTCTTGTACATTCTATTTAACCCAACGTTTTTTGTCTATCAATATAATTTGTAATTAACTTTAATTTTTTTGTTGACGTCTATTTTTTTAATTTGTTGACAAAATTGAATCATTTCACTTGCTTGAGGGCTGGTTCATGAGGAAAAACGTGGTTTTGTTGAAAGTTGAGTGATAAAAAGTGTAATTAAAATTGATTACATTTCATGCTCGAAATGTAAAAGGTAGATGTACAATTATCTTGTTTGGTATAAGTATAAACCTGTTTTATGCTTTGGAACAGTGGACGACGTGGACATCTATTGTGTTAAAAGAAATCGTTAATCCTGTCTTACGGTTTAGTTTTTCATGCATAAAAAGCTGACTTTTTTTGCTCCCGCTAGCTTTTCTTAACTCGGTTCCACTAAAAAATTAAATTGAAACTGGAGCAGTTGTTTTGGTTCGCAAAACCAGCTACAATTCCAAAAATTTCAGTTCAAACTCATTTATAAAAACCACAATCAATCGCTGGCTGCTGGCTTTCATTGCTTTGTTAAATAAATGATCTCTTCTCTCCATCTCACACAAACGGCTCAGTATTTTCCTGCATTGAGTAAACAATAAAAATGTAGTTTTTAAAATGTTAAAAACCAACAAATCTTTTTCTGGACGAAGACCAAGAGTCACAGTGATATTAATGTAGATAAATTGCATTATATTATGCTAAGTCTATAACATATATTATGTCGGTTGACAAGAGTGGATATTTTTTTGAGGAGAGTAGTTAAAAACGCGTTGTGATGTTATTGGTGTACTTATCGCTAATATTACTGTTGTTGTGTCATATCCTACGAAACAAAATTAGCTAGCCCTACTGATAATAATGTAGATGATAGATGATGATAATTATATATAAATCTGAATTACCACTACATGTTTGTATCTTTAAAATGTCTGTTGACTTAAAGTTTCGGACAGTTTAATGTTTTTTTTTCACCTAATTTTGTAGCTGGTCTAACGAAGTGAAAAACTGTTGTGTATTATAAAACTGGGTGTTGGACACCCCCAGGATGGGATCTTGTTGGGAGGAGGTTGTCGTGGTTGTGGTGGCGGAAACGGACTGGAGCTGTTGGGGATGTGGACTAGTAAGAAAGGTAGCAGAGGTTGTTGGGTGAGCGCCGGGATGTGCAGACACAGTCACAGTTTGACCTTGCGACGTTGCCAACGACGTGACAGCACTAATGAGTTGAGCTTGTTGTTCTGGATCCATTTCCAGAATATTGCTGGCTCCGCCGCCGAGCCCATCCGTGACAATGCTGACGACTATCGGTCCCCGGTGATCACCCGTTCCCAGCTCATTTTCGAGAACGACGTCGACCGCAGTTGCTCCTTGGATGGGGGAAGATGTGGAATTGTTGTTAGGGTGAGGATGGCTGACATTGACAGATGAGGAAGCACCTTGTTGATGGAAATGGTGTTGGACGATTGGCGAGGTTGGCTGAGGCTCCTCTTTCACTTGGATCATACTCTGTTCCTCTACTTTGATTTGTTTGACCTTAAACTCAACCTTTTCCGTCTTGGGTTGCTGGATCTGAGTCGTCGGAGTTTTGGTTGGAGTGCTGGAGCTCGCTGAGGGGATGCTCGTTACTTGCACTGTAGTATTACTGTTAACATTACTTCGTCCACGACCACTTGTGATCCCAAGCTCGGCATTCTTTTTGTGGATTTTCATGTGTTTATATAGGTTGGATTTTACACGGATTTCTCGACCACAAATTGGACAACGGTGAGGCTTCACTCCTGTATGAAGTGTGCCATGTTCCTAAGACGGACAAGGATAATAATATTTTGATTTATTTTGATAAGATTAGATTGGAAGAGTGAAAGACAATCATTTAATATTTATAATTAATTAGTACCTCTAGTGCCTTCTTCTTTTTGAAAGCTTTTCCACATATTCCACAAATGAAATCTCTGGCGGTCTGGTGCACCACTTTATGACCCTTGAGCGCTGAATATGTGTAGTATTCCTTGTGACACACTTCACATTTGTAATCCCGCCTCCCTTCATGTCTCCTTACGTGACCACGGAGGGAGCTTGCACTTTTGAAAGCTTCGCCGCAGATGTTGCATACGTGATTTTTTAGATTAAAATGGACTACGTCTCGGTGCGACACCAGCGCACCTTTCATCTTAAACGACGCATCACAATGGTCACACTTCCACGGACGGTCCTCGTTGCTATTACTGCAAGGTGCCACCTGAGATTTGGCGTTCCATTGTTGAGGAGTCCTGCAAATTATATACAAATACCAACGTTTAGTAATTAAATTCGATTTTTTTAAATCAGTCAAAAAGATAGTTTAGCGCGAATCGAGTTCTGAAAACTTGCCTATTTTTATGCACAGAGTGCCTATGTTGACCGAGACCCCTCTTGGTTGGGAACCTTTTTCCACATTCCTCACATCTAGAAGAAATGCCGAATTTTTTAAATGATGGTGAGCTATTCAGTATGCTAAAATTGACTCCGAGAGAAAGAGTTGGACTTACGTGTTAAAGTAAAAGTGAGAAATCCAGTGAGGATAATATTCCTCTGAGGACGCAGACATGTCTTTGTCAGGAAATTGGTTACCACAAATGTCACAAGGGAAGAGAATGGATTCATGGGGATGCTGAGTCTTCATGTGCTTCATGAATCCCTTCTTTCCATTTTTGACAAGTCGTTGGCATTTGATACAGTAGATATGTGAGAGTTTTTCCCGGCAAGTGATATATTTCTCCAGCTCACGTGCCCTCTCTGACTTGACGGAATTGAAGCGAAAGAGGTTATCACAGAAAAAGTCCCAGTCTTTTTCTGTAATGTGACGGCGAGATAGATGAGAGTGAGTGGCGGACAAGTACACTTCCTTCACTGTAAATATAAAATAAGGATTAAACATTGAAACATTTCATTTGATTTTTGGAATGACAATTTGCTCCGCGAATTTAATTACCTTTAGCTATTTTCCTAAAATTCCTATACACCCGCGTTTCGAAAGGTTCGCAGTTGAGCAGGCTGTCATCAAAAGGAGCACCAGTAGCTCTGGCAGCCTCGTGGCGTTTTACAATGGCGCAGTTGAAGACGTGCCACCTTTGCAACGAGTCTAGACAGGTCGGACATATACCCACATCGCTTGGCTTCCCTTTCGCCTGTTCAACAAAAAAGGAAAAATGTTGTTGTTTTTAATCACGCATATTCTCATGTACATTCATCAATAAGAACATAAAAGCTTTTGCTTTGTCTCACGGAAATATTGAGATGAGCAATGAGAACGTCCATATGTTGTAGCAACTGCTGTTTCGTGGGAGCGTTATTAGGTGTCGCGTTATTCCCATCAAAAATATCTTCGGTGAAGCGTCTCCGTCTCAGGCAAACAATGCACTTACGAACTGGCGTATTAGTATCATCGTCATCACTCTCCGAAACTACATCCTCAGGAAGGAGAAAGTAACTTCCGGGTGAGCCCTGAATTTGAGTTCCGCCAGGTAACATGACTCTGGTTACTGGCGGCGGTGCTGATATAACTACGGGAGGAGGAGGGGGTTGAGGTTGTGTAGTTTGGGTGAACTGTGGGGCATGGGATGTGGTGCTCACTATTGACAAAGTCTGACTTTTGGGAGGGGTTAAATGCGTCACTTCAATTTTGGTCCCACTTTTACTTCTTGGCGACTTTTGTGTATTTTGTTTTTTACTAGGTGAACTACTACTACTACTAGTCGGAGCAACTCCTATTCCAAGCTCTCTCCGCAAGGCAGTGGCCTTGAGAGCAGCCTTCCTCTTGGGCCTGTTGTCCACCGAACCATTAGGAGTAGGGGGAGTTACCTTATTAGCAGCAACTCCCACGCCTCCACTATTCCTTCCGTTCTCAGCCGCTGTAATTGATTTCTGTTCTGTGACAATATGCTGTTGTTGCGGCTGAGACGTGGGGACAGACATGCCGCCCACTCCCGGATTATTTCCGGTCACCACCACCAACGTGGTTGTGGGCTGATAGTGGTGACGTAGCGGATCATCCGAGTTGTTGGCCGTGACTGAACTAGAATTAACCTCCTGCTTCACTGTTGTCAGCACCGGCTTGGGAGAGGGGATATTTAACTCTACAGCAGTCTCATCTACCATCTCTTGCTGCTGCACTTCCTCTGTTATTTCTTCCGCCGACTGGAGAACCATCACTTGCTGCATGTCCCCATGCTTGTCAGTCGTGGTGGCGGAGGAAGGAACGAGGAATATGGTTTCTCCATTTTCCCCCGTCGTCACCCTCACCACTTGGAGCCCTGAGAGTATATGCTGGTCGGAGGAGTCTGCCGTTATAACTTCACAGGAGGGTGACGACGAGGTGACGATCGTGGAAGTTTGAGCTAAATGATTATGATGATGGTTCGAGGTTGTGGGGAGGATGAACGTGCCTGCTGACGTTGGGTGAAACAATGTTGTTTCCCCTTCATCCCCTGGCCCTCCTCCTCCCCCAGCTGTGGTCACCACGAGACCCTCAACTATATGCGAACTGCCGCCAGGGGACTGCAGCTGGATTGTGTGGATTGCTCCTTGACGCTCTCCAGTCGGGATCTCAATCTCTAGTTGGCCGTTCATCGTGGACGCGACCCCGTCATCTCCTTCCCCACCCCCAATCAGCCCATTACCATTCGCCCTTACTGCTGACGCGGCAGCAGCCAAATGTTCTATCTGAACCGCTTCCATATTTCATTTAGAGCGTTGCCCTACTCTACTCTACTCTTGTTTCCACTAACTATCTCTCAATCTCTAATGAGTAATACTCTTATGAAAATAATAATAATAATAATATCTTTCCTGGAAATCGACTAGAAAGTAAATACACAGTAATGTAAGGTATAAGTCTGCTGAGCTTGGTTGCTAAACGGTTGTTAACTTGATGCCACTTTTTTGTTCTTTGTTCACCAACGATATTGTATTTCGGTGACCGATCAACCATATTACTTTATGCCAATGCCCTGAGGATACAGCATAACACGAATCGTCGCTACCGCTTCCCAGCAAAAATAGATGTAACCCGTTTCATTCAACCTAAAATAGTTATTATCACACTGTTTCTCCTGCTCCTCGTGGCTGGTGACTCACAAGACTAGTTAGAATAACTCTGTTCGTTAGCTTGAGTTGAGGACGTTGTTGAGTGCTCACTTCTTGAGTGGGTGATGAGGAAGGGACCATTGTTCGAATCTTCCCTTTGTGATCCCAGTTCTCCTCAAATGTATCACGACGTCTTATTCATTTTGCACATTTTCTTGCTAATCACTTGCTCACTCATGCGATGATTATGCAATTGTTTGCAGCTTCCCCACATTTACAATTCCATCTCACAGGATTGAGTTTGGTGTCCAAACTCAGAGGGGACAATGCATATGGCATGTAGTTGGATATTTTAGTGACTCCACTTTAGTTATGAACTTTTAATTTCCATTTCCATATATTATATTTCTGTGCTCACTTTGTTGTTTTTTTCTCTGGCTGTTTATTTATTTTTTTCTGATGGTTTGAGTTGGTCGTCTTTAGCTTTACTTATGCTTCTTCGGCTTTTTTACAACTTTACTTGTGATTGTGTACTGTAAAAAATACAAGGTTTTACTAGTTTTTGGTTGTACTAGTAGTAGTAGTGAGTAGTAGTAGTAGTAGATGTTGGTGATGGTGTATGGTATTGGCTGTATTATGCTCACATTTGGATATTATTATACTCTTTATTTTCAGAGAATAAATGAATGAGCGAAGAGATTCGCGTATTATTTCAAAGAAGGTTGGAGGAGGTTGCTCCTACCATTGGTTTGCTACGGTAGCTCTGGCTCAGTAGATTTAAATGAAGTGAGTAAGCAGATGCATTAGAGGAAAAATCCTGTGTATTTATGTGAGCTCGGCTTAAGTATCCTGTGCATGAGTGGATTGGAGCCTTTGCACTTATTGTTAGTTCCCTTTCAACAACATCATCATCATCATGTTCAACCGTGGCTGGTGATGTGATCGTTTTTTTTCTTCTGCATCCCGTCCATCCGCTCCTAAGTAAAGCTTGGTCTTGGTGGATCCTGTAAAAATTTATATGTTTTAGAATGTCCCAAACAAACGCACACCAGTACGCTGGTGAGATCTGATATCTGTTGGATATATTATCGTCATACCTCCTACTTCTCTGCATAGTTTGGAGCTTATCGCATGCGCTAGCTTTGGATGGAGCAGACCAGCGGCTGTGAAAATCCCTTTAATGTATTTTCTTTATTTGCATTACGCTACCGTTACCAAGTACGGGTGAGGCGGACGATGAAGGGAATGTTGAGTGTGGATGTCCAACGAGATAAGACGGCAGACCACACACACACAAGCACAGGATAGGGGAAATGCTACAGAGTGGCATGCAGATTAGATGCATATGCAGTAGTGCTATGCTCCGGCTGCATCCTTAGAGTGGATCCCCTAACTAAAGTCCCCAAAAGTTGGTGCTATGCATTGTCCGTCCGTCCCTAACAAACAAACTTACACGAGGAAAGGAGAGTCGTAGTTGTGGCCACATACATAAATACATTTTTTTTTATATTACTGGGCATATGGCTTCAGATTGTTGGGACATTTGGACAAGTTCAATGCTCCGCCCCATGCAGCCAGTTCTACGCTAGTGTACATTACCAGGGCTAATTTACCATCACCGTTTGCTGGTATGGAGCTTGGAAATGTACCAAAAAAACAGTTTTCTGTCTACCTTCCCCATGTTCACGCTCACTGCAATTTCAAGAAAAAATTTATGAACAGGAATGAGCTCAGCTCAGGAAACACACGATGATGAGATGAGAACGAGCTCACCTTAGTCTCACCTAATATGAGAGAAAACACCAAAAATTGCCTTTTCTAGTTAGGGGCATTCTGCATCCAAGACGCGTGCACCCGTGCCTTTCCTTGTCATATCGTCATCGCATCCCAGTTTACGATGCTGTTGCCATGCTCTGGTCCCCTCTTTCACGCTGATTTTCTTGGAACTCCAAAAAAAGCTCTAAATTGGTGAGGGTGGAACGAATAGTAACCATAAAATATTCTCTATTTTTGTCAGCAGTTTTTCGTGGCATAAAAATAAAGACGATCCATCTAGCCAAGCCTGCTGCATTGCTAATCCTGGTCTGGTTGTTGATGGATGCATGCAACGTGCATGCAAGCAATTGTTAATGCATACATGTATGAAGAATGGTGTCCACGTGTAAGAAAACACACTCACTGCTGTAGTTATAAAATATTATATGGAAATTTTGCTTTCAAGCTTCTTTTTTGTTCTAAATAATTTATTTCGTAGCATTAAAACAACAAGTCTACCTCCTACTATTATCATTTGGTAAACAACTCTTTAATCTGAAATCGTTGGTCTTGTGCGGAAGCGCCAGGTGAGCGACTACTACTGCCGCTGTCCAAAGTAGGTGTCAACAACAAGTCTTGTAAGGTAGGACTACTGCTGCTCGTTGAAGAGTTTTTGTCGGAATGGTGAATAGCGTTCCACGACGTCTCTAGCTTCCACAATGCAGAGCAACATTCACCTTTGAAAAGAAAACATGATATACATCGTTGATTGAGATGCATTATCATCTTGATGTGGAGATGGATGCGGAACCAGAACCAGGCTTTTTCAAAACATTCATTCCTTTTCCCATGTACAGAAACTCTTTGGCCTTACTTTTGAAACGAATCACTTCCTCCTTGGACACGTTCCGTGCCACGTTCAAGTGTCTCTCCAGAGGATTCTGAATGTATAGTGGTCCTGTATCTGGTTTACCCCAAGATGAGCCAGTAACCAATGACACGCCCTTGGAGTTGAAGTCAAATTCGGAGTAAAATTCAAAAAAGTCAAACAGCAACTCGGCCGCAGACTCCCCTTGGGTTTGGGGACTGAAATGCTTCATAATTTGCTCCCTGTCGCGGAGAAATGAACAGTCTATTCCATCAACGGTTACTCTTTGATCCTTATTCCCTGTTAATTAATTCATTACATGAGAATTATCCTTGTTGGCAAAACTTTAGAGTGCCTTCTTCTTAGCATGATCATATACAAACCTGCATTGTTGAAAAGGATGTCTAGGGTGGGAAGAAGTTGTCGCTTCTGAAGAAAGTAAATGAGCAACAGTACAAACATAAAATTGGTTGGTTGTCGTCCCGGGACGGGGTTTGTGATTTTGCGTGCAGATGCCCAGGAGCGAATGGCAAAGAGTAAAGTGGGAAACTTTGGTTCGAGTTGACTCATAATGTAAATCAGTTCTGACATGTGCACCCCACTCCTGCAATCAATGAAAGTATAAAAATACATTGAACCATTATTGTATTTGTATATTTTCTATGTAAATTGGTATTTATTCGGTTTCCTTACGAGTTAGTCATGGAGAGATCACATTGCAAATCCGTAAATTCACTCCAGAACCTAAGTATTGGGACCCTAGCTTGTAAAATGCGTTGGACATGTGTACAGCCAGGCACGAACAACTGAATAACATCAGCCATTGTTTCCATCACACGTTGAGCCTGAAACCGGGCATTTGACGAGTTGGCAGTGAACAACTTGGATTGATAATGCAGTCGGCCTCCCTCTCCATCTTTTCCTCCTCCCAAAAGCTCAGCATTATTACTATTTGCATCAGTCTCTGTAAATATTTCTGACGAGTCAGGCACAAGCACCAGATCCAAATCCCCAGACTGCCTCCCAATCCCTGACACAGTGGATCCAAAAGGGAGAATACAACCGCGTGGAAATAAATTAGCAAAGGCCAGCTCCAACTGACTAGCAACAAAGAAACGGACTCGAATCCCGAGTTCCGAGAGTTTGGTGGAGGCTTCCAAGATTTTCAGTTGCTCACTCAGCGTCTTCCCTTTTCTGAAGTCGGGTGGACTACTCTGTCCTTCCAGTCTTTCTGAGAAAATCTCTGGAAATTCGTCTTCCTCTTCAACGCCATCATCAACTTTTTGGCGTCTCTGCTTTTTGCTCGGCTTGGGTTGACGATACCAACACATGGAGGAGTTGAATGGGAGCGTTCCATCTGCGTGACGACATTTGGCAATGCACTCAAGGGCTGACTGAGGATCTGCAAATTCGGCCAGTAGCCAGTGGTAGTCTCCAGAGGATTGACTTGACACCGGACTAGGAACACTGGTCCCCTTACCCTTCTTCGGGATTGAGTAGTGATAGAGTGCCTGAAG
This sequence comes from Orchesella bifasciata, assembly GCA_034697805.1. Lineage (NCBI taxonomy): Eukaryota > Metazoa > Arthropoda > Collembola > Entomobryomorpha > Orchesellidae > Orchesella > Orchesella bifasciata. The sequence goes on along the minus strand of JAQGAP010002299.1, from coordinate 1,968 downwards.
GGGACCAAAGGTCGACTGCAGATAGGTTCTGACCTCTTGAGCGGAATTGAGATTTGTGACCTGGATCAGCAAAGACTTGGCCGCTTGCTGCCGTCTGATTGATAAGTACTCGTTGAATCTTGTAAAAGTTGTGATTGTTCTGATGCCACCACTGCAGTTCAGCTGCTTCCATATCATCTGCCTAGCCACACTATTCATCCCGTTACTGATCCCTTTTGGCACTCTTCTAATTACTCCATTAAAAAGGAACGTCAAATTTCATTAAAATCCTAATTTGATTGCTAACTTGCTAACAACACACAAGAGTTGCCGACTGCACGTGTATGTGTTGATCCATAGAGGCACTAGGTTTTGTTTTTCTTTTTTGGAAGTTAGTACTAGCTCAATTTTTGCAGATCTGTTGTAATCAGCGCAGTTTATTTTAATGTCGCACGTCACCCCAACTCATAGAATGAGGAATGTTACATGTATATTTGCATTTGCACTTTCAACCGTTCACTTGGTTTGGTTTGGTGGCCTTTCTTTGCAAAAAATGTGCATATGACTTGGTGTTGGTACACATTATTAAGCCGTACTTAAGCCCTGCTATTATGTATGTTATCATCAGCTAGCTAATACCTTTTGCCTTCAACTTGACGCATCATCATCATGTGCAATATGTGCAGGTATATGCATAATATTATTTGTTATGTTAACAAACAACACCCAAGTGGATTAGCCTGGGCTAGGATTGTCAAAAGCGCTAATCTCAAACAAGCCAACTGATTTAGGTTGCTAGACCATTTGTGTTTGGACCTGTTGGCTCAATTGTTTGCCCCCACAGCACATTTTATTTTTGTTTACATTTACAGTAACGGTCAAATACACTGCCAGTACTTGCATTGTACTTACTTCTTCTTCGCCCTTTCATCCAAAAATCGTCAAAACGCAATCCTATGATACAACTACGATAATCTATCAATTCGACTATCGAACAGATATTTAGCCTACGTAGATTTAACTATTGTGTCGATTGTTTTAGACGACTGTTTCTCACTATTTAGAAAATGCCTACTTTTTGCAGCAGTACAAGTAAACTAACATTATTTGAAAAACCATCCAACGTCCATCTAATATCTAATTCTTGACGAACTCAAATTTAAATTTGCTGCATTCTTAATGTTTGTCGATATTGATTTTCAAGAAATTTCGGTAAAGGTTATCTAAGTCAAAAAAAATTTTCTGTTCATTCATTAGTTACGTAAACCTTAAAAACCATAGTCTAAATCTCGTAAGTAGCCCTTGCTGTACGTTGTAACGATTTATCTATTCAATTGTAAAAGTCCCCTCCCGCTCGGTTAGTTTCCGCGCTGTGGGGTATCCCTTCTATTTTCTTGGTAGGTAGCCTTCCCTTCCCATTCTCTATCTTGTAATGTTTACACAGCTCTCATATTCGCCCACACACCACTGCACAACTGACTGAATCTCAGTAAAAATTGAATGAACGGTTGTAATTTAGGAATTTAAGTGTTAAGTATTATGAGTCCAAGTCCAACTAACGACAAATAACATAGCTCACTTGACCCAATGGTGATTGGCTTCCTGTCAAGTTGTAGTTGGTAGCAGGCAGTGCCTACTCCATTCCATCCGTTGATCGTCAATCAGTTGAAACAAAATAACAAAAGATTGTGATTTTTAATTTGTCTGTGGTGTGACGACACACTCAATTAATCATTCCACATTTATGCAATCATTAGCATAACAAAAGCTCAAGAATTTGTCAACGTCTCTGTTTTCTGGTGTCTTGTGTACAGTAGTTTTGAGTGATCAGCAATAACTCTCAATGTCAAACACTTAAATGAGCATATTTTGCTAGTGTGTTCTCGTTGTCACTGTGGTACGTCATCTGATGATGATGATGTAACACAATGTGACTCTTTTCCTGAATTGTCACTATAGTTTACCTGCCAATGTCTTCCATTTAGTAAC
>JAQGAP010002298.1:0-15647 GCA_034697805.1 Orchesella bifasciata | reverse complement strand
AATGTGAACAGCAAAGGACAGTTAAAGATTTATGCATTAGATGTTACACCATGTCAAATCTAATTAGGCGGTATTTCTGTTTTAATGTGTATATTCTTTAGTTTTGTATAATTGAGTTGGAATTTAAACATATAAACAATTTTTATAGGAGTGCAATAGTACTGTCTATTCCGGATGTTTGCACTGCATTTCCTGTCTGTTCACAAGGAATTTATATCAATTTTTTCTTGGCCAAACGGAGAACATTTTATTATTAATGTGACTCTTTTTCAAACCGACTCCTGTCGTATGAAGTAGCAGGACAGTACAAAATTAGATAACCAGTATTCAGGGATTCTAATTTCTGTATGATTTTGTTGTGGACAGTATTAAAATAATTAAATAGAGAGTTCTAGGTATTAAAATTCTAAAATAATCATATTCTGCATAAATCTGCCATTGCCCCATATTAGCTTGGTATTTGTATAGCGTAAAGTAGTTGGGCTTCCTGATTGCCAATCAGTTTTATGACAAAATACGAATTTCGTCTCCATTATAGTAGGTTATATTTTGGATAATGAACATTGACTTGGGATCTTATTTCGGTGATGTGTAAGAAAGACATACGATTTTGTTTGTGTGAGCCATTCAGTGGCACGTTAGTTCATACAAACGTGCATAACCACGTCATAAGTATTAGAATATGCAAATATTAAGTGTATTTCGGGGTTAGTCATAAAGTCATGTACATAGTTATAATAGGAATTATGATATTTTGCAGAGACCCAATGAACATAATGTTTATTCATCACACACAGCTCACAATATAAGGGTTTTAAAAGCATATGAGCAAATATTTCCAACATATTTTTGAAACCAAACCCTGCCAAATATCCCCCGTCAACTTTTACTGCCTATCACATTCTGGTGGAACCCGATGAAAGAAAACGTGCATTAATACACTTATTGCAAAAGAGTTGTAGGGAGCATGAAGGTATCCTGATTTTGGTAATCTGATATGACATTTCAAGTCAAATAATCAGATCATTCTTGCAACAATATTTATAATATTGGCATTGGTTGGCAATAATACGATGAGCCTTTGGGTTCAATCAAAATCTATGCGAGTATGTTTGTACACGACAATGTGATTTATTGCATTATCACAGTGAAACCTAATGCCAAGACATTAATAGTTCATTCATGTCATTACTTCGCATTCCTATTTTATCATTTCATTTTCTTTTAATGGCTTTAGCTAATTCAAGACATGTATGTACATCACAGACGAACAAATAAGGTTCACAAACTTGTCAGCGGATATTATATTCAATAAAGACAATGCATCAGTTCCTGGAAAACACGGAGCAAGAAATACTTCGACGCACAAGCTTTATGTTATGCAAGGCAAGGCTACCGACTCATGCCAGAGAAAAGCGAATAGGTATAACCTGAATGGCAAATATAGCGATTTGTATCACATTTTTTGCAGCTACTCTTGAATTCATTTTACATGCCCTGATTATCTTCTGTGTCCTTATATTATTCCATTTTGTAGAATATTTTAATGCTCTGTAAAGTTACTCAACACTTACAAAAATATTGTATTGTAATCTTTGGATTACAGTAAAAAAATAATTCATTCTTTTTCTTTTCATAGTCGAAAATATAGTCTGAGATAAATCGCTTACTTGATCTTTGCATTGGGAAAAAATTGTGTGGTGGGAGAAACGGAACGCCAAAAAACTAACATGGTAAATACATATATCTTATAATAAGATGCATTTCAGCCTATTAATTTCATTGTTGTTAATTATATCATCTACAAAAAGTTTAATAAAATGCATATGATTTGGAATACTTTTATTAAAATATTGAAGCAACAAAAGGAAAGCCCGGAGAAAGTAGCTCCAGGTGCAAAACTTGTTCCGGTTGGTGTCCGAGGTGGAGGTTGGCCAGACAAGAATAATAATAATGGACAAGTACCTACTACCTCGTGGAAATTTGAAGTGGATCCTTTATACAGATGCAACGTATGTGGAAGGGGTTTTTACACCAGTCCCCTTTACATTCATCACGTCGGGAATGTGCATACTACACCAAGGGCTCTTGCCGAGGCGGCTGCAGCTGCAACGGCATCGTCATCAGTGCAAATTGACACTGCTCAAATAGCCCCAAAGGGACCCCCACTCTCTCCCACACCTGCCAGTGGAACTCCATCCTCAAATGAACTGCCCAGCAGTACACCAGTGGTTGAACAAGCTACAACTCCAGCCTCCAAAAGTGATGACGAGGAATAACATATCCCAGGATTTTTATTCCATTCTTAACTGTCCTTTCATATTTAAAGGCTGGGAAATCTGAATAAAAATAACAAAATATCCAAGTGAGCTTTCCAAGTTTCTTGCATAGGCTATCCCATCTTTGCCTATAGGTCAGATTCCGACACTGACAACTGACCAATCTCAGCTTACACGAAGCGAATATTTCATATTGATTGCAAAAAACAAGGAGAATTACACTCTTTATCTTTTCATCTAATAAGAGTTTCACCAATGCAAAAATATCGCCGAATAATTATTTATCTCCACACTTATCTTGTCACCTCTCAACAGAACTGGTTGAAGGTAAGCATTCACGCACCACTCAACCATAGACACCATAGTCATCATAGCTTCAAAAGTAAAAGTAAAAGCATTATAACATTATGCCAATCAATTGCCTGTCAAGATTTAAACTGAAAACAAAATGCCACACATACTATGTAACTTTAATACTCTTCTGATTAAATCAGTTATCAATTAAAGCCTACCCAGTTGGCCACAGTAGGAGATTGAAAGGCAGCTGGTGAACCTTATTTAACCTATATTTCGCTACCATCACATAATTAATCATCATGGCTAAGTTGTTGTACCTGTTGGCCCTATTTTTTATTGCATCTAGCGAAATAGTTTACGGAGCAGGTAGGTTATATAGAGCTCATAATCGGATAACGTGAAGCGTTACACTTTTAACGATTTGATTTTGCAGAGGAATGGACCATCGGAAACTTCACAAAGCAAGATGCAGTCAACCCAGTCATGGGTCCTCGAGACAACACCACCTTCTTCTGCCCAGTCCGTCAAGAAATTGTGAATTGGGAAAAGAAAGACGTATTCAATCCCACAGCTCTCGTCCGTGATGGAAAGATTCACATGTTGTACAGAGCCGAAGACGAAGTAGGAGCCTTCAAGGGCACCTCCCGTATTGGTCTCGCAGTGAGCACAGACGGCTTCACCTTTGAACGCGAAGAGGAGCCCATTTTCTACCCGGATAATGATGACCAAAAAATTTACGAATGGGAAGGAGGCTGCGAAGACCCCAGAATTGTGGAGCTCAACGGCACCTACTATCTAACATACACTGGTTATGATGGTGAACTAGCTCGATTAATGGTTGCGACCTCCTCTGACTTGAGAAACTGGACAAAGCACGGGCTAGTGTTTGCCAAAGCTAATAACGGCAGTTATGAGAACATGTGGGCAAAATCTGGAGCAATTGTTACCACCCTCCAGGATGAGAAATTTGTCGCAACTCAAATTAACGGCAAGTTCTGGATGGTAAGAATGGCTTTCATTTTTATTTGCTTAATTAATTTAGTTGGCTTGAGCGTAAAATGTTGGACTTCCAGCTCTTCGGGGAATCCAACATCTACGCAGCGACTTCAGACGATTTGATCAACTGGGAACCCGTTGTTGATCCAGATGAAGATAGTGAAGATGAGTACAAACTTCTCCCAATTTTTGGGCCAAGAGAAGGAAGATTCGACAGTGATATTGTGGAGCCCGGCCCACAAGCAATCATCCGAGAGGAAGGAATTGTCCTCATTTACAATAGTAGAAACAAGGATCCGAATGATGGAGGTGATCCTGAACTTCCATTAGGAACTTATTCAGCTGGTCAAGTTTTGCTCAATGTGACTAATCCCACGCAACTCATTGGAAGGACGGAAAACTACTTTATAACTCCGGACAGAGACTATGAGATTATTGGACAAGTTAACAACGTAGTGTTTGTCGAGGGGCTGGTTAACTACCAGAATAAATGGCATTTGTATTATGGTACTGCAGATTCTAAGATCGCATTGGCAGTCATTGAATAAATGTTGGTAAAACAATGTTGAATATTTTGTCTAACTTGAATAAAAACATTTATTTTTGAAAATTAATGAAATACATACTTTACTTTACTAAATACTTTCGACATAAAAATGCACTATTCTTAACTAGTTGTCACTTCAATTGGTTTTGGTTCAATCACGTCACTTGATTCTTCAGGTGAGGCAGCCCCATTTCCATTTCCTTCTACGTCCATGCTATTATCATTTCCTTCTGCTTCAGCATCTCCCTTCTTCAACTCAGCGGCTTCAGCATCCTCCCTCTCTTTAAACTTGTTCTTTTCATATTTGGACACGTCAGCACCACAAAGACGGAGATAGTGAACGCGGTCGTTCTTCTGGATGTACGCACGTAGTGAGTTGGTACCCTTCCAGCCGACCAGTTGCAGTTTGCAGAGTGGTCCATCGTCTTCCACCTGGAGGTCAATGTCTAAAACGAGACTGCCCCTTTCAATGGGCTCAACTAGTTTTCTAGTCTCCTCAGTAAGGAGTTCAAGTAGTGGTGGCTTGTCTTTGTCGTCATCATTCAGCAAAACTGCCTTTAAGTCTTCTGTGGGGAGCTGGACTCTGCGGTCTTTGATAAATGGGGATAATGAAGGTAGTCCCTGCATAAATAATGAAAAAATTATGTAAAGTGTTCGTATTTTTTTGATTTCATTAGAAAAATCATGCTTCAGACCACCACCTACCTCTTGAGAAAGTCGGAAATCGCATGGGGTCCACTTCTTGTCTGCTCTGGCTAGTGCCTTCACTCCAACGTTGATTATCTGTAAACATTAAACATGGTTATGATTAGCATACATGTAGATTGTCGACTGATAATATTTTGTTACAATGCAAATACATTAATGTATCATATTTAACAGGTTCTTTGTATCTCACATGTCTGCTTCCTACAAAATAGATAATTTGCTAGGAAGAAATGAATGTAGATTTAATTTTCCAAATACTTATTGCGCTTAGCTTATAATTAGCTCAAGCGTACTCAAAAGCTTTGGGTATTCAGTAAATGAGACTCTTTTTTACGGAATTAAATAATAAATCAAGAAACTGCTACTCTACTCTAATACTGTATATATCCAGGTTTGATTACAGACCCCATTAGTTATTAAACGTACCTTAACATTGTTTTCATTGTTCCTGACGAAATCTCGAGCAGCTTTAGTCGTTATATAAATGTTCTTTATCTTCCCATCTTCCGATCTCCTGAGAAAGTTTGTGCAGTCAAGACTTGCATCCAGTCCGTAAAAATCACTAAAAAAACATACCATACATTCAAATCATCATACTATTTAACAGGCAGTCAGTAGTCATCCATGAGCAATGGTTCAGTTTGGTCTTGGCAAGATGGAATTACTAATATGTGCTTATACTGTGACTGTGTATCTCACATGTCTGCTTCCTACAAAATAGGTAATTTACTAGGAAGAAATGAATGTAGATTTATTATCCCAAATACTTATTGCGCTCGGCTTATCATTAAAACTCAAGCGTACTCAAAAGCTTTGGGTATTCATAAAGGGCACACTGTCAAATACATGCCAATTATGAATAGTTGAAAATATTAGCCATAAGTGTACAAAACCTACCAAAACCAAATCGCTACTAACTATAACTTCACGTGGCATAGTAGTGCTATATGTCTCATTTTTCTTACCGAACATGTGGCCAAATTGGATTATCTTCACTCATGAAAATATAAGGATCCTCTTTAAAACCACCAATACGACGAATTTTCTTGGGAGGTCCACGTGGGTCTCGTTTAACGGCTGTTGGTGGATTTGTTAATAATACAAAACAAAAACAATTTTGTACTATCACATATAATATATTTTGTATGCCTGAAATTGAATTTCTGATTTTACTTACCACTTTCAGGTTTCACCTCCACCTCCGTCTTTTCCCATGGTAAAAGTCTAGTCTTGGTCAACAGTGCAATGAAAAATCCACCCGTATCCTGCTGATGAGGAAGGACTCGAACGCATTTATCTAGATGATACTTGGGAGCCTCCTCAGGCGTTGGGGGGAACATGGAAGGACGAAGCGTAGTCTGCCATTTTTCTGGAACATCTTCGAATTTGCTGTACTCAACCATGTCTCTGGTGCATGGAGTCCAATGGGACATGCCTTTGGAGTGCTTCAGGTGAGGTAAGTCAATATCTAAAAGCTCCACTGAGCCTTCGGCATCCTTCAGCATTCTGTGGAGGACTCCTTCATTTTCGATAGGGTTGAGGGAGCACGTTGAATACACTAATTTGCCACCAACTTCCAACAATTCTAGACCTCGCTTCAAAACATGATATTGGACCCTAAAAACAAGCGTTTTGGAGCTTAACTTTTTAATTTGTATTTACTTTGTATATGAAGTTGAACCAAAACATGACAGACTTACTGATGCAGGTAAAGCCCGTTGGAAGTCGACCACTTCTTCCAAACATCAATGTTTTTACGCATTGTTCCATCTCCTGAGCAAGGCACATCACACAAGACCCTGTCAAACTTGAACTTTTTCACTGCTCCGTTCTCATCAGTTTTGACCACGTCTGGATACTGAGAAGCATCGTGGTTTGTGACAATGAAGGCTGGGCTCAGCAACCGTTTCCCTTGATGGACAAGCATGTAGCAGCGTTTATTGTCAAGATCATTGGCAACTACGAATCCATCAGTTCTTATCCCTTCATCTTCACCATGAATCATTTCAATCAGTTGGGCTGTTTTGGAACCAGGGGCAGCACACAGATCTAACACCTAAAAGTCAAAACGATAATGTCAGGAAATATTCAGCAAAACTCCAAATTAGCACCCACCCTTGATAATACTGGTAGCATGCACTTAATACTGTATCTCACATGTCTGCTTCCTACAAAATAGATAATTTGCTAGGAAGAAATGAATGTAGATTTAATATCCCAAATACTTATTGCGCAGGGCTTATCAGTAAAGCACAAGCGTACTCAAAAGCTTTGGTTTTCGGTAATGGGCACGCCATTTCGCATTTACATTCCGAATGAAAAGAGGAGTTAAAACCCCAAAATATAATTTGACTAACCCTATGATGAGGTTCAACTTGTAGCGCAAGTGGAGGAATCATACTGACAGCCTCCTGTCTACTGATATTCCCCGTTTCAGTTTCAGAAATCAAAAAGTTGTGAAGACGAAAGTATGCTTCATTTCTTCGAATGTCCTTTCTCGTCAAGTTGATTTGCCATCCTAAATTCTGGGGGTACCTGTGATGAATACATTAGAAACATGAATGAATTATTGATAGTTTATAAATATTATTTTTATCTTCTTTATAAGTTCGGATGTTGACGTACCAAGGTAGCGGAAATGCTCCAACGTCACCTTCCGGATCACTCTTTCCAGCCAGCACGGCATCCCTTATCAAATGCTTCTGAAGGACATGCAACAACGCCCGAGATTCAGATCGTGATCCAGTGATGCGAAAGGTTGTCGGCAAGTATGTTCGGAGGCACTTCATCATATCCTCCCATTCGTTCTCTGGGCATATTTTCTGCAACTATTCAACAAATAAACACACTCATTAACTCTTATCCTTCAATCAATACATTCAATATTTAAAAACAGTTTTTGACAGGTTCTCTGTATCTCGCATGTCTGCTTCCTACAAAATAGATAATTTGCTAGGAAGAAATGAATGCAGATGTTACTATCCCAAATACTTATTGCGCTTGGCTTATCATGTAAAACTCAAGCGTACTCAAGCTTTGGAAAGGACAAGCCAGTCAATTAAAATCAACATTGATACGCATCCTTGGCTTATCTCATAATTCACTGCTGAACATACCTTATAATACTTTTCAAAGTCTGCATTTTCCTTGATAATTTCTTCATACTGCTTCCTCACACCCTTCTCATTAGTCTCCGCCTCCACATTAAAATTCTTCTTCTTTTTCTAAAAAATTGAAACGTAAAGCATTGTATTTAAAACTCAACTCAAACTAACCCAAATCCCAATTATACAAACTCTAAATGATTTGATAGTTAACTTACCCAACGCTTTGCTGAACTCTTCCGACCCTTCCCCATTTTCCCCAACAGATAAGGCAGTCCCGATGGAACTGCTCAACAGGTGACGACGGTGGTGTGGTGGTCCAGATATAAATGATACACACAAACCAGCAGTCCAAGCTTGGGTGGTCACCCGATAAGAAGACAGAGTAGACGCTTCTCTCTTTCCTGTCCAAATTAAAATTATATTCCTACTCGAACATCAAAGCAATAACCACCTTCAGCTCAACAAGATAAGAAGTAAATTAAGTGTGTGCTTATCAGTTACAAACGCGTTAAGATTTGGACAACAAATCAGCACAACTGAAACAGAGTCAGTCGGCATCAGCAGAGAAAGCACTTTTCCTCTGAAAACCCAGTGCATGCTTTTTAATGCACATGAAAATCCGGTTCGCGCCTCTCATCTCAAAAAGGACTGGGTTGAGCATTGAGTGCTCACTTACTTTGTTTCACCAGCAGGAGCCAATCAGCAAGCAGCATTTCATCTTTTTCAACGTTTTTCTCAACTTAGCACATTCATTCTGCTCTGCCCTGATAAAGTTTGCGTTTCGACTAAAAACCCTTTTTCGTAAAAATGCAAATAATACCGATTTTTTTTTGGTTTTTATAGGATGGATAAAAGTGCTGATGGAGATGATGGTAAGCTTCTTGTTCTGGGAAATCTGATGCTTGACATGACCACCCAAGTTGAGGAGGACTACTTGAAATCTTATGACCTGCTTCCGGACACCATTCAAACTGCGGAGTTGAGGCATATGAAGATTTATGAAGAGATTTGTAGCAGGAATACGGAGACCATCACGTTTTCTCCGGGTGGCTCAGCATTGAATACTATTAGAATGGTGCAGGTAACTTGTGAAATAAAAGACAGTTTAATTTTGGGGTCAAATGAGATTTTTAGGTTATCTTGGAGTTTAGTAGTTCAACTTGGGTTTCTAGTGTATTCTTGGCTATCCAGCAAATGCTATAACATTACTGGGTGCAGTGGGCTCAGATGAGAGGGGGGAAGACCTTGTGAAGCTCTTGAAAAGGGAGGGGATAAGTGCAAAGATGATTCAGAAAGTGGATGGGTGGCCTACTGCCAAATGTGCATGTTTGCTAACTGAAGGAGGTTCAAAGAGAACAATGGTGACTGATCTTGGGGCAGCGACCCAGTTTTCATATGAGGAATTCATAAACAATTCAGATGGGTTTAGGTCAATGATGGAAAAAGTTAAATTTTTGTACGTCACGGTGAGTTAAATACAATCTTATACGATATCAAAATGTGCATAGTGTTTTTATAATTTTTTATTCTTGTCCTTTTATATCAGGGATACTTCCTGAAAGTCAGTCCAGAAACGGTGACGGAGGTGGTCAAATCCGCTTCAAATCTAGGAATCCCCATTCTTCTGAACCTCAACGCAGTTTGGGTAACAACTTTGTATGCCAAAGAGCTGACAGAGTTGCTTCCCTATGTGGATGTCCTATTTGGAAATGAGTCTGTATGTAAATCAAAAATTATTTACACCAGTCCGTTACATGTTACTGAAATATTTATGACTGTTTTTAAATTTAAAGGAAATCATATCATTTGCTCAAAAAATGGACATTAAGGCGACACAAACAATTGCTACTAGTAGCTCTTCGAACGAAACGTTACCCGACCCTTATCTGTATGATAAAGCAATTCTTCTTTCGTCTCAACTAAAATCGAACGGGAGCAAAGACAGACTAGTTGTGATAACGAGAGGAGAAAATCCTGTAATTTGTGCGAGCTCGAGCGGTAGATTCCTTTCTATAAATTAACGCCTAATATTTTTAGGTTGTTCACATTTATGATATATGAATAACAAGGTATTTTGCATTGTATGAGCAGGAAAAGTCGAGGAGTATCCCATCAATATTCCAAGAGACAGCATTGTGGATACAACAGGTGGAGGGGATGGATTTGTTGGAGGTTTGAAAAACAAAATTGGCACATTTACTACATACTATTTGCATTATCAGTAAAAGTACAAAATAACTGGGAATAATCCTTTTTTTCTAGGATTTCTTGCAGCATACATGAAGAACATGCCTGTGGACACCTGCATTGCTTGTGGAATATGGGCTGCTGGTCAAGTGCTCAAAAATTATGGCTTCAGTCTTCCAAGCCACGTTCCTCCACAGTTTACATCATAGTTTGTCACCGATAACATGCTCAACACCACTCAACAAACTAATTAGTGATCTATCAAATGTATAATTTTGTTCAATAGAAATAAAAAATAATTTCACACCAAACTCATTCATTTTTTGGATTTTCAATGCTTTTCGTTTGCTTTTAATTTTGCACAAATGTTAAATATCTCATAATTATGTTTATAATCATCGGGAAAAATCAAATCAAATAATCAAGTCCGTTCAGTCAGTTATCCTGTTCTGTACTGTACACCCACTATTCATCAGCCACCGGGTTGGAAGGGACATTCGGCAGGAGAAGACGGGAGACCTCATCCGTATTCTTCAGGGTGACTCCACTGGCCGCAGCGGGAGCTTCCGTTTCTTTCATGACCTCCGAGTCCTTTCCACCAACTAATCCCAGTTCTTTCCAAATCGCATTGTTAGTGACAATCTGACTTTTTCTGGCAACAACCTCCAGCTCACTCTCCACCTCCGCAGTGAAGTTGGCGGTGATAGTCGACATGTCAGCTGAAGCTGCGTTCTCCTTTGACGGCTCGGATGAGATTGAGGAGGCTTCTGTTCCAGTTGCACTTGGCTCTTGATCCACCTCCATGGTCTTAGCTGCAGGTGGAGCTTCCGCTTTAACCTCTTCAGTTTGCTCCAGGACAGCTACTCCTCCAGAGTTCATTTCTGCGATGATTTCTTCGGGAATCCGAGCATGAGGATCTTCTGGTACTTCCACCTTTTCAGGGACGATGAAAAGAGTGTCCTCCTCCTTTGCTGGGTCAACCTCCACTCCTGCCAAGGCGATCATCTCGTCCAGCTCCTTATCAACGGCCATCATCTCATCCATCAAGTTTTTATCGGCTCCGCCACTGGTTAGAAGTAAAACCCTGTCAATCTCCGCCTCGGCCTTGACACTCTCTTCATTCTCTTCAAGTATCTTCTCCAAATTATCCAGCTCCAGGAACTTCCGTATCATCTTCAGCGCCTCGTCTCCCTTCACAACTCCCTGGGTGGCTTGAGCCTGGTCAATCTTCTCGCCAAAGGTAATGTCGTTAGCCTCACATTGGCGGAGAACAGACTCCAGCTGCCGCTCAGACTCATCCAGGAGGTATTGCTGGAACCTTTTCTTTCGTAACAGGAGCTTGGCAGTATCCTTCCGGTTAGACTGAATGAGTTGCTTGATTAGATAGGTTTCAAGCTCGGATCGAGATTCCAGCTCCGTTTTGTATCTGCGCACCTCATCCCGTTGACCTTTGAGGGTGAGAACGGCGGTTTCAGCACTCATTTGAGAAACTCCTTCCGGATTTACGGATCCACGACGTCCCCGACGGGAGCTGAGGCGGTTGCCGGTTTTGGACATGTTTTTACCCATTTTGAAGGTGGATTTGAGGTGGAAAAGTTAGTAAAATGGGAACTAGACAAATTAGATGGACTCTCAATAGGGAAATACAATTTTTCATCAAAATACGGTAGCTGTAGCGTGATCTCCATCTCATCCAGATTTTTTGACATTTCCAAGCAGCAACGAGAAGCCTGGGTAACCAAAGGTCAAGTCAGATTTGGACCCATTCGGGCTAAGCAGCAGCACAAAACCTCTCTAATAATGTCAATCTGCTTTGTAATAGACAAATCATGATATTTCTTGCAAGGATCAGTGGCACCTATATCGTAAAATATTATTATGAGTATTGCATAGAAAATAATGACTTGTAATTGCAACAAGAAAAAAAATCGTTTTTATTTTATGCTTTCAACACAGTCATCCATATCAACTACATTACTTCGTCATTAAAATTCTACTTAAGACTTTGCCCTTTATTTCTTATAATATACTACAGGCTTGACTAATCACTGCTTTCTGTTTATCTGCAAAAGCCACACACCCAATGTCCGTAAGAACATCCGCGGTTACAACCGCAATCTTATTTTCCCTGAGTTTTTTCCTCAGCGCTTGGTTCTTGGGAAGTCTGCTAATGCCCACAGCAATCCCATTTATGGCTGTTCTCAACCCGTTGGGTTTCCCATTATTTGGACCATTGGTCCCCTTTTTCATTTTGACATTTATGAGAAAACTCTCCCGATCCTGTTCCCCATCCCCACTTTCATTAGCGGAAGTTGCGAGATCCTCACTCGACCGGGAATTGGTTGGGGTGGCTGGAACAATCATGATGATATCCTCCTCGGAGGTCTTTCTGCCTGAGGGATCGGTCACGGAGATATTTTTGGGAGCTTGTACCTTGACAATGTTCACGGAGGTTTCAGAAGGTTTATTCATGACTTCAGCTAACTTTTTGGGGAGGTCTACCAGTGTGACTTGGCGAACGAGTGTGACTTTCTTTGAGGAAGAGGAAGGTTGATTTTTATCGTCTTCCTTTTTTACTTCCGGTTTTTCTCCATTTGATGTTGTTGATGAGTTGGATGTAATTTTTGTGGCGTTAGAGCGACCACGATCACTAGCCGCTGGGGAAGGGGAACGAGATCGGATTGCGAGAGAAAGGCGTCGTGCTTGACGATACAGATCTTTTCCGGTGGAATTTAACTCCATTTTATTGCCGGCTGCGTCGGTTTCTACTGACAAGGTTTTTTGGGGCTTTACAGTTTTACGGGATTCTGGAGCATCTGGGGTGGTGGTGGTTTGCTGAGGTTCTTTGGTAACTGCTGGTGTTTCTATGAGAGGTGGAGCAACTTTTGGTTGTGTTGCAGGTGCTGCTGGTGCTTTTGAGGTGGAAGTTTCTGGTCCTGCTTTTGGAGCTGGTGTTGGTGTCGCTTTAGGCGGTTCTGGTGCTGATTCTTTTTGAGGTGGAAGCGGTGTGGTAGCTCTCGAAGCATCTGAAATTAAGACATGCCTGCACGGAATGAAAAATGGATGCTCAAAAATCTCATATAATATTGTGTACTTGACATGTAAAGTTTTACCTCTTGATTTGGTTTCGGTGGCATCAGTAGTAGAAATCACGCTACTCTTGCGAGATCCTTTGTCAGAAGACTTGGAGTACCGACGAGTAACCTGGGCTGAAGGATCAGACCAGTCGAATGAGCCAGCTTGGGCCTTAGATAGAGGAACACGAGCCTCTCGCCCGTGAAGCCAGTAAGTGCTCATCTCCCCTTTACCCTTGACATTGACTGTACCCCGGAGCTCCACCTTGTACGTTGGTGAGAGTTGCGCTTTACAAAATTCAGATATCTGGATCTTGGAAGCTTCGGAAGTTGACTCCATTCTGGAAGCTAGAAGACAGAGATTCTCACGTAGCCCCAAAAGTTACAATTTCTACAAAAACTCTGTAGAAACTCACCAGTGTTGACAGTGTCACCAAATAAGCAATAGCGAGGCATTTTGACACCCACAACTCCAGCTACGACCATACCAGAATGACATCCAACTCGGAGTTTCAAATGCTCTCCCTCTTCAAAACCAAAAAACCATATTTCATCCACCTCTCATTTTTATTAAAAATGCTATCAGTTTTCAACTCACCTCTTGAAGGATCCTTAATAGCTTGGGAAGCATCAATCATGTCCATAGCCATGTCAGCAATTCGCTCAGCATGGTTTGGCTCCTTTGTTGGAGCACCTGATTAAATATTTACTTGAATTCAACGTACATATTTATGAAAATAAATTTGCATAATGCTTTTAGTAAGTACCACAAACGACCATGTAACTGTCCCCAATAGTTTCCACTTTATATACTCCATTTCTTTCAGTAAGTTGGTCAAACAAGCTATACATGTGGTTAAGCATGGCCACCACTTGCATGGGAGTGATTCTGGAGCAGATATCGGTAAAAGTAACCACATCGGAAAAGAGAATTGTCGTTTTCTCAAAAACCTCACAAGTTGCAACAGCAGACTCTCCTTTTCTCAGCCGATCTGCCACTTGTTTGGGTATCATTTGATAAAGGAGCTCATCCGTTCGCTTCATTTCATCGTCCAATTTTTTCATGCTTTCTTCCAGCTTCTTTGACTTGTGCTGCTCTTGATCTAAAGCTAGCTTTAGTTCAACGGATTGTTGCGTTCCAGCCAACACCAAATCTCTACAATGTCAATCAAATGTCATAATATTACAGCTCGTTCAATAAAAATCAAGTTGCTATTTTTTAATTTGAACGCAGATAACCTGCTGCAATCATGCAAAGAAAGATCATTGATGAAAATCCCAGCCGCCACCAAACTAGGCAAGTCGGGCATAACTGGGTTAGCCAAGAACAGCATCATGTCCCATTCCTCCATGAACAACATTTGACCTTGAATTTAAAATATGCAAGTTATTTCATCCAGTTTCTTCTTCATACATGTAAATAAATATCCATATGTTTTTCATTTCCAACCTCGCAGCCTAAGATGAACCCCTTCAACAGTCTCATCCTCCAAAATATCATCCAAATTTTCTTCTTTTATCGGCGACGTGGTCACGAGCTCAAAAATGTTATTCCTTCGTTCCAAAATCTACCCAACCCAAATCAAGCCAAAATAACAACGCCATTCCTCAATCATCACATTTTTTATTTAATAACCGTATTAAAGGAGAAAGAAATCAGAGGTCTAATAATTTCAAAAGCCTCGGTCATCCCCTGTCCCACTAAATCCTTCAAAATTGTCAAAAGAGCGTGTCCCGTGTACGTGATCACCATCTCAGTACTAAAACATATCATTTCTCTCAAAATCCAATACATCTTCGTCAACTCATAATAATTTTCTTTACATTGCGCAACCAAACTTTTACCTGAAAACAATGCAAAAAGGAAAAAGCTCAAAGATGATAGAAGCTCTTATAGGCAGCTGGCTCTCCTTACGCATCACGCTCGTCAGGGATTCATGCTGAAAACGTAAGAACAGGAGAGTTCCATTAGGCAACATTAGATGATGGATGGCTGATAGATTATTGATGAAAACTAGGCACATTATTTAATGCACCAACCTCGACAAAAGCTTGATTGTCAAAAGTAAGCTGGAAAATGTTGTGCATCGTCTCTCCATCCAATTCCTCGGAGATCAGCTCGATTTCTATATCTTGCTCATAAAAATGTTTCGCAACCTGAGCAAAAAAAAACGAATACTTTTTCAACTTGGGAAATAAAAGTTTTATGCAGCTGTGATTTTTTCTATACGAACTTGTTTGATTTGTCCCATAGTATACCAAACGAATCCTCGTCTTTTGCTGCGATAATGCAACCGGAGCCCATTAGCTGTTTCGCTGTCACAGTAGAAGGACGGGGCTCGCATTTTGGTGTATGAAAACTTCAAATATTCATGCAAGTTGTCGAGTCCTTGAGTGAATAATAGAAGAAAAAAATCGGAAAAAGTTGTATTAAACTGCAGAGACAAGAGCA